>JAWQRN010000485.1:0-28983 GCA_033557685.1 Sperchopsis tessellata
TATATATATATATATCGAGTTCGAGTCCCAGAGGCGGTCGGCTTTTTGTGATTAGGGAAAAGTCTTTGTAATAATCGTCTTACGGGAGGGACGTAAAACGGTGGGTCCCGTGTATTGTAGGTAAAATGAAGACCACGTGCACGTAAAATAACACAATTCCAGTTAGAATTCTGGATGCGGCAAAATTCCCTGGTGAGGGAGTCTAATCCCTGTCGTTGGTGATAAACAAACTATATAAAATCTGAGATATTATTACTGACTTTGGCGATGAAATAAACCTAACGATATGTAATAAACATATAACCAATTCTACGAGTAAACCTTGATTTTCCGCGAGAAAATCTGAAATTGTTGTTAAACGTGTTTTAATGAAAAAATGATATATTTTTGTCGATATGCCTGTATTGCAAAATGTTTTTGTGCAATTTAAGTAGATAACCAAGCAAAACGAATAATTTAAACGTGTTACCTTGGGATTTCACGTAATAAACACTGTAATATGTACATGCTATAGTTGCAAAAAATCATATATGTAAAATGCAGGCTAGAATGTACGAAAACATTTAATTTTGTTATATACACGGCGATTAAAATTCGAGGGACCACATGTTGATCTCGTAAAAACTTCAAACTTGGTTAAATATTGGTAAAGTTGAATAATTTAATGAATTTCAGAGACAAAAAAATTGCATTATACAATTTATACCACAAACAGGTTCTATGAAGAAAATTGCGCTATAACGCGAGTGGTAATTGTCATATCAAAGATATGAGTGTTATGAGCGACAAAGATTGTCTAATAAACTTAGGCAACAAGCTAATATTTGTCGTGAAACCCAAATGAATTTAGTCTATTTTTAATCAAATTTGATTCTGCTAAATATCCACTAAGCTTTTTGGTTTTTTAAGTTTTCATAGCAACTATGTCAATGTAAATACACAATCAGTTTTGCTGTGGGTTGTGTGTATACCCAATATATTTAAAAGGATAATTGGTAAAAACAGATTCGGAACCAAAAGTTCAATCGAAATTAAGGAGGCATTAATTTTTAAAAATTCAAACCGCCGAATTATGCACGGATACAATTTGAGCATTTTAGTGAAAATAAAAGTTCACTCTATATCATCCCGCAACTATAAATGAACTAAACATTATATTTTAATATTATTAAAAAGGAAATTTGCTATCTAGTGGATATTCATAATTAAATAAAAAGCAGTATGTTATTTTTGGCGACCGGTTTCGACCATTCAGGTCATCATCAAGATAAAACATGTATTACAGTATAACAGAAATTAAACAAATTTAATAAAACAAAACAAATACATCAACGTGCGTTCCGGGAAATGAGAACACAGCACTTTAGAAACAGCTAATGTTCGTACCAACATTAGGATACAGGATGGAACTAATAGGAAGTGAATAAAACATAGGATTAGATGACAGGTTTTGTGACTCGTTAAGATTGTGGGTAGGATTGGCATGGAAACTAAGGTATAAAACCAGATTTTCTGCGATATTTAGTTTATGGCATTTAGGGAGCAGATGTAAGATGAACGGATTTTCTGGATAAGGATTGTGATCGCAAGAAACAGCATGGTTGACAAAACTGGATCTGTCGGTATTATTCTGGGTACACTGCTCCTTATATCTAGTCTGATGACTGACCAATCTGACAAATATAGTTAGCTCCACATTCGCAGAGGAGTTTATATACTCCACTAGTTTTGGGGTTTATCGGATCCTTGTTTCTGACCAGTATGCTGCGAAGGGAAAGGGTGGAACAACTGATGATGTTGTTGGACAGAGATTGTAATAATTTGGAGATGCTACAGGAAAGGCTGCCGGAAAACGGGATTGTGACATATATCTTAGAGGAAGGTTCTGTAATTGGAAAAGGTTTTGTGGATAATTCAGAGGGGGTATCCGTTGGACTGGGCAATCTGCGTGATAGTTCCAATGCGAAGGTATCATAGGAGAGAGGAATGGAAAACAGTATGTGAAAGAGGGAATTAAAAGCGGCGAGCTTATGACTCATTAGATGATTGGAGGTGTATGGAATACAATGGTTGGTATGGGTGTTTTTTCGGAATATTTAAAACTGAAAGAGACAGCCGTAGGATTTAATAAAAGTAAGGCCAAGGAAATCTAGACTATTGTTCTGCTGTTAGGATGAAGGGAATTGATGATAGTTAGGACCCCTTCCATGGAATTGATATTACCTGCAACGATACAGAATATAGCATCAACATCTCTAGACCAGAATCTAATGGACTTGATGTGAGAATCACTTAAACTGAAGAGGCGTTCTTCCATACGATTCATGAAGATTTCAGCAAACAGAGGACTCAGATAACATCCCATAGAAAAACCCTCCGGTTGTTCCTAGAAATTTCCAATAAATTTGAAGACATTTTGTCTCAAAGTAATATGTAAGCAATCCATAATGCATGAAACTTTCATCTATGTTTCATTCACTTTCTATCAGTTCCATCCCTCATCCTAATGTTGATACTAACTGACATTAGCTTATTCGTAAGTGCTGTGTTCACGTTGCCCGGAACGCACGTTGAGGTATTTGTGATTTGAGCGAAGTAAAAAGAAAATCACTTCATAATCGAATATGGTTTGCCGAAAAGGACAATGCTTTGACACATGATCCCCCAATGTATTCATCTTCTGGGAAATTAGAATTCAAAACAAAATTCCTTTATCCTTTTATCTTGAAAATTTACCTCATACTCTCTTTGAAAATATCATATTTGAAGCAATCAGATATGCTACACAATTTGGCAAAGAATTGCACGTTACTGTTTCCGAAATGAAACATTTTTTTTGCCATAAACATAATGACATACATAAAATATCCTTCATATTGAATGTATTGGTCTACAAATGAAGGTCTGCATTTTGATGCCATAACCGTTGCAATGCTACTAAAACGATACAAAGAGCTGAAGAGGTACCTGCATTTCATAAATAATGACAACATTCCAGAAGGCAAGACGGATCCATTCATAAAAGTCAAACCCCTGCTAAATATATTCTCAAAAAGAATTGCAATGTTTGGTGATAGATGAAATGATTATTACGTTCAAGGGTACGAGCAAAAATAAAAAGTACATGAGAAACAAACCAAAGAAATGGAGATTTAAAGTTTGGGTAGGTGTATTATCTGATGACTACGTATCCAGATTTGAAACGAATTACAGTACTAACAAGGAAAAACAATCTGAACTTAGAATTATTGGCTACACGGTACTTAGGCTATGTTCGCATATTGTAGGTAAAAGCAATAAATTATTTTTAGACAACCTACTTGACAAGTAAAAAATATATGTTGTTGGAAGGGTAACATCCAATTCGATTGGTCAACATTTACTAAAAGAAAAAGAACTGAAGTGAAAGGGGTAAAAGTCCAAAAATTGCAGAATGCCATTATTAGAACATAAGGCATATATTGCTAATGCTCATATACATACGCAAAGGGAGATCATCCAATGAAAACACACCGCCAATTAAAAAACGAATAAAATGTTTGTAGGAAATTCGATACGATGCAGTGGGATACTAACCTGTAAAAAAATATTTTTTAAAATTCCCCAAGGAGTCACAACCAAAGATCTCTGAAAAGTCATCAACATATCTATACCCACATTTCGGTTTGAGAGGAGCAGAAGCTAAAACTAATTCCTAGAAAGCTTCCATAAAAATGTTTGCGATGACCGGGTAGAGTGGGCATCCCATAGCGGCACCAGAAGTTTGTTCATAGAACTCGCCGCGGAACATAAAGTATGTCGATCTCAGGCATATTTCGCTATAGTGGGTGGGAGAGGTTTGTTAACCAGCAGCTGGCGAATAATCTGGATGGAATCATGAACAGGAACCTTCGTAAACAAAGAAACTACATCGAAGGTGACGAGTAGGTCGTTCTTGTTTCTTGATGCATAATGAAGATGTTCCAATAAACTGGTTGAGTTGGGGAGTGAGAAATTTGACGAGCTGATAGTTTGGAGATCCAATGGCGCTAACAATAGGTTGTAGTGGAACACCTGGTTTATGGATCTTCGGTAGTCCATAAATCCTCGGGGTGCGAGAACCATGCGGCAGAACAGATTTCTGTTTATTAGGGTCAAGATGTGAACTTTTTATTATAGATGACACAAATTGTAACATCGTATGTGGAGCGGTCCAATATGACAGTCACATTACCCTTGTCTGCAGAGAGGATAGAAATTTAGGAATTATTCTTGAGGTTTTTTGGAGTTAAAAGTTCATTTCTGGGTAGATTCTGAGGTGGGGTTCTGGCGTTCTCCAGAATACTGACAGTAGTATGCCTAATACGATCTTCTACTTCCTCTGGTAGTTTGCGAATTTCTGTTTCGACATTACAAACCATTTCTTCAACAGGAATACTTCTGGGAGCTGAGGCGAAGTTTGACCTTTAGAAAGAACAGCCTTTTCATCTGTGGAGAGGGTGTGAGACGATAGATTGACTACCAGTTTTTCGGATATCGGATTTTGTGTGGAGCTTGGAAGAAACTTGTTTATCAGAGAGAAGATCGAATTTTCGATACTGTTTGGCAGTGGAAATATTTCCAGACATCTCCGCTTGTAGGAAAGTTATTCATTCAACAATTTCAAAGTGATACGGTGACAACGTTATTAGCGAGTTCTAGGTGTAACTTGAAAATTTGCAATTCTGTGTTATTTAATTCGCATCGTGCTAAGTGGATTTTTTTCTTTCACGAGGCATAAGCTAGGATGGTTTTGGTACCCCTAGATGTCGAGGGATGTTTGATTTTGCAACTGGTAGGTATAAATTGATGATCTCTGCATCGCTTCAGTAAAGCTAAGGACGCCAGAAGACAGCTCCTTTTCTGACGAAGGTTTCCAAATTGTAGGTTTCTTTGGCAGAAAGCCTCCCCGTAGAGGTGTTTTAATTCAGTACGAAGACTTCCACGGCCACAGTAAATATCTTCAGGTTTTCCGGGAGATAACCGTGTGTTGACTTTTGTTTTTTGCCGACGTTTCGTCCGCCGTTGCAGGGGACATTATCAAGACATGTAGCTCTTAAAAGTGCTAATTATAAATTGCCATGTAGCTCTGAAAAGTGCTAGTTGTAGGTGCCGATCAGCTCTAAAAAGTGCTAATAATAGAGTAACATGTAGCCCTCACATACAATATTGTTGCTACTGGAGAATTGGTACGAGTACGAAACAAATATTATCGTGATATAGTGTTTTAATATTTCCAGGTAAAATCTAGATTACTCATGATATTACTTACATATGAGAATATACTATGAGCACAGAATTATACTTGATTTTTTAGTATAATTATAGTGAAGACTTTCACAAAAATTTCGCTACAACTTGCTGGCGAAGCTTCCTTTTTTGAATTTACAACAGACTCTATTGTATAAGCAGATTATTTGAAATATATTCTAAATGACAATTCACTATTTTTATGTCATTAACTAAACAATGCTATTCTGATTCCCTTCTATAATTGTTGAAAGATTACTAAATTTAATCTCAACATAATTTTAACTTCAATATAGAATAATAACGAGGTACTTCCATTCATGTTTATTGTAGACAATAAAATCCTCATTGTATAACTTTATTAACTGTTAAGACATCTAATCTCGTTGCACATGACATGCAATTGACCTGCACAATGAACTTCCATTCGTCATAATTCAATCAGTGTTGAGAGAAGTCATCTATCTACTTTACATTCTCATCACTTTCCTAGACGGTGTTCAGTGAACCCAACTAACATGTACAAACGTATACAGGCACCTATACTGCACTGCACACCTTGAAGTCCGTCGTGTTTCACCACACACCGAGTTATGAAACAAACTTGTTTCTAATACACCTCAGAGAATTTACGTTTTAAAACCAAAGATTGCCATTGAAATGGGTTAATGTTTAATACCACAAAAAGATATAAGAATTAAATTAGAATTATCTAGATATTCATAGAAATACTAATTTCATTATTTTGTTGTAATAGAGAGGTACTAAAGTGTTTATCGTTAAAAAACTGCCAAATTTTGCGTTTAGGCGACACAATTTCATAATTAAAAGGAGACACTCCAATTATTTTGGGTGTTAATATTAACACACCGTACAAAGTTACATCAAAATTAGCTCCTATCTGTCAAATTTTCTTACGAGTTGTTTTAGAGTTTACGAAATTTGATATACTCGAAGCAACTAAATATACAACCGATCTTGAATACTGTTTTAGGGTCAAATTCTACAGTGCACACTAGCTAACCCCTAAAGGCAGTTCCGCATGATATACATGGGGCCCAAAGTCATTCAATTAAAAACGTAATTTGAATAAGGTGATATTTTAACAGTTAAAAGTTCCTTATGCGATTACCCTTTAATGCATGGAAGAATAGACTAAGGAAAGTGTATTCAAATGATACTGTTATCGTCGCTACCATCGATTCAAGAAAGAAATACCTCCCGCAACTATCTCTATCTTCGGTAGTGTATGAGCAAATCGATGCCAGTTATAAATAAACTAATAACCAACTATTAAAACTTCTCGATGGCAATTGAACGTTCATAATTAAAACGCCGGTTTTAATTGTAAATTGATTTTGCTGGTTGCAGAGCAAATCTAAACTAAAACAGTCATAAATGCACAGTTAAACTTCATTTAAATAGAGAACTTTAATGATGGCATTGAAATTATTCAATTAAACTTTTTCGTTGATTTGCAAACATAATTTTTTAAATTATGGAAATTGTATTGTTATTTATGTATCTTCCTCTGAAATATCAATATCCATTATTGTATTAAATCATCCATAATATAGACATAAGCAAGTTTATCAAGAATGTCTCATGTTTGCGTAACAGACCTAGCTTTAAAGTAGATTAATATTTTACATTTGATAAAACATTTATTTCTTAAATATAACATAAACAATTTTAATAAATTTTAATGTATTGTACTTAAATTCATAAAGTTAGATTCCGATACTCATATATATTCTGTATAAACATACTCACGTCTACATTATGGATAATTTAATGATGAATAACTTTTATACCATTTAACTTTTCTTTCGATACCTCATTAAATAAGCTAGTTATTACGAAGAGGACATACCATTGGAACACATGTATGTCAGGCGAAACCTTCCAAGGTAGTTGCATGTCTAGCAACAAGAAAATATAGACAGAAAATCTATGATTATAACGAGATCGACACTAATTTAAACAAGCACCAAAAAAGCAAAAATAAGCTGTAAATATTCTAAAAATTATTAAGCGATGAATTGAACCAGAGATAAAGATTGTCGTGTTCCAATTTGTATTTTGTGCGATGAAGAAATTTCAATTACCTCTATTATTCTCAACAAATTGTAGCGCCATATTTCAACGAAACACCCGAGGTTATAAAAAAAAAAACTGAATTATTTTCAAACCTAAAACAAAACAGATACATACATTTACATAAATGGTACAAGTTTTCCTGCAAAGCTCAATAAGCAAGTTATTTAGTTGTTAAATTTGTTGCACAAAGAAAAAATCTCTTCTTATTGCCGAAACCCTTATATTGCCAGCCTGCCGAATTATGAACACTATGTTAGGGTAAAATCGAAAAAGAAATAATAAAAAGTTCCACTATTTAACAAAACTATTAGAATCGACAAGCATGGTTATGGAAACTGGAGGAACAATCGCATTACAAGTAGATGAACCCACCGACATCAGTGAAAAAGCTCAACTAAAAGCATTTATAAGACTTATTAAAAACGGAAATTAATCAATTTTTTTTATTGTAGAGAATTATCGAAAATGACAACTGGCAGATATATTTTTGACGTTATGAACTCTGAAAAAGTTAAGAATCGTGGAAGTCTATTTCATGAGTATGTTTACTGATGGGGCACCAGCTACAACTGGTTCAATTAAAGGAGTTGTGTCTTTTGTCAAAGAACATAATCAGCATGTTCTTACTACCCACTGTTTTTTACATAGAGGCAAAATATATTACCAGAGATTTGCAAATGGTTACCAAAAGGAAGTGTTATAGCGTATATTTAAACTGCGACAAGAACTTCTGTATTTTTCCATACTAGATACGAATGAGTATTTATATTATTTAAAAGACGACCTTTTATGTTCTAAATTTGCATTCTGGGCAGCTATTTTTGAAAATCTCAATAGTTCAAACTTGCGCATCACGATGAACAAAATAATATTTTAATTTTAACAGATAAGTTGTGTGCTCTTAAAAACAAAATAATTATGTGGCAAAGAAGAATAACTGAACATAATTTATAAATGTTCCCATTAACATCAAAAACATGTTTTAACACTGACGTTATATAACTCATCAGTGAAAATTGAACATTATTTTCCGTCTCTGGGTAGTAATTGTGGATATTTAGAAAGAGAAGAAAGAATTATTAGAATTTAAGAATTATCGAAGACTATAAATTAAATTTAATATTAACGATCTAGTCCAATTTTGGATAAATGTTTCTAAGAATTTATTAATATTTCAAAACACGCAACCAATATTTTGATGGCCTTTTCTACATCATACATATGCAAATTGACGTTTTCTGGATCAAATAAAATAAATAAAAAAAATAAAGAAAGACTCTTTTCAGTGAACGAAGATTTAAGGGTAGGAATGTTGTTTTCGGGTGGAAACCGTGTAGAGGCTCTAATAAAAGCCGACGTTTCGTCCACGGTTGCAATTCAATGAACTGGCTTCATTAGTTGAACCAACATCCCTCGCCTTGAAAATGTCACTTGCAACAGATGACAAAACGTAGATATTTACCAGAACCTCTACACGGTTTCCAGCCGGAAACAGCATTCATATAAATAATAACCATGGAAGTCTATTACATTCAATTATGGGTAGTGTTATCAAAAACTAAATCACAAAAAAGTTGTGCAGTCAATATCAAGCAGAAATATCTCATAAAAATTCAGATTTTTTTAAGATAATTCCTGTTTTTATTAATTTTTTAAATTAATTTATTTCATTTTTGTTTCATTATTATTGTAAAATAAAATAATTATTGTAATTAAAAAAGGTTTGCATTTATTTTATTTATACTCTTGTTGGTATTATTACTAAATTATTTGTTAATATGTAAATTTTATCATTATAAATAACCTTTAATACTTTTTTTTAAAAATGTGTCGCCTGGAAAAAAACAGGTTTAAGAACTTCCACGTCCGCAGTAAATATAAGGTTTTCCTGGATATAACCGTTTATTGGCTTTTGTTTTTGCCGACGTTTCGTCCACCGTTGTAGGGGACATGATCAAGACATGTAGCTCTTAAAAGTGCTAATTATAGATTGCCATATAGCTCTGAAAAATGCTAGATGTAGGTGCCGACCAGCTCTAAAAAGTGCTAATAATATAATAACATATAGCTCTTACAAGTGCTAGTAAAAAAACAAATAAAATTTTCCTTGCTTCTGCAATGGGGCAGGTTTTACTTTAAACTTTGTCTAAAGATATTGAAATTGTGTAATCTCTATTTTTAAGCTAATATTACTTTCTGTACATACTTTAAACAAAATGTAACGATATGATACAATGTGTTAATGTATACATATCTTGTAGTAAGGAGCTTTTCGAAGATTTTTATTAATTTTTTCACTACTTACTTTGTATGTGGGACGATATTATTGTACTTTCAGTGACGTCAGATTTGCATGAGATTTAATTTACACATTTGTTTATATATATATATTTCTTTTTGTTTTAAATACGTTTTTATCCACCCTAAATGACTGTTTTTGTGAGACCCTGGAAGTGGTCACACCATACCATGGATCGAAAATCGGGGGTAATTTACGAACAAAATCTAAAATATTAAATATTCATTATAACTCTCTTTAGGGCATTTTCTCATTTTAGGGATATGTATACCGCATTAAATTTTGGATATTTTTTACAGTTACACTTCAATACGAAATTTCTGTAATTCCAAGACCAGATTAGCACCTGGTATATTTAACTAGTAAAATATCCGATACGTACGTCTGCATTATTCTATATTCGATAAAATATGCGTCAGATAATTACGTATATTGTATACTAGAACTCTAATTGTTTTGCCAATAAGTGTTCAAAGTAAATTAATATCATTTAATAACGTTCATGCAATATACTCCCAAACAACTCGTGCAACCTATATATCTCCGTTATCAATAAACTAAACAATGTTTTGACGATTGTACCACGCTGTGCCGGCCATTATTCAGATAAAAGGTTTCAAACTTTACAATTCTCGTACCTGTGTATTTTCCCACAATTCTTCCATTCTATTATATTGTCATCTAAAGTAAGACCGGTGCATAATAGATTTCAACAACAAAGGACCGGTAATTTCACGTTTTTGTGATTGAAACGTATATTTAGAGTTTGCATTCCCAAAAATTAAAATCAGTTATAAAACTATAACGGTTAAATAATAGGCACATTAAAACACATATTTTCTACAAACAAATTTTGGTTCCTTCAATCTATTGTTAAAAAATTTTGGATGATGATATAGTATTAGAAATATAGTAAACAAAAAAAAAAAAACGAGACTTGACCAAAACGGTTAAATGACATTGGCTGACTTGCTTGTTTAATATCATACATTTCCTTACCGAAGTAGACATTTCTAATCAATTGGGATTTTAAAAAATGTAATAAATATAGACTTGGTAAGTTATTTCTTCCACTCTAGGAAAATGTTTATCTCGTATTCAAATTCGGGATTCTGAATATAACACGATATTCTTTACTACGAAGATAAGACAGCAATAACAATATGGAAATCTACTAAACCTACATCATTGCTAGAAACTAAAAGCGTTGATAACCAGATTAATTTACACGGAGTGTATGTATAGAGATTGCGTCCGAACAAATACTGTTCGATACAGAAGTAATTAATTATATATAAATATTTCTCATTGAACAATTATTTTCGTAAAACGGAAAAATTTACAAGAAACTCGCAGAACACGTCATTGCTAGTTACACTATATTTGATAAATTTCTTAAAAAACTGAAAATTCTGGTACAACCTCATTCAATCTAAAGAAATATTTAATTTTATCTTATTGAAATCTGGAAGCCCACTCCCTCGTTTGTCTGTAAGTATACTGTCTAAAGATGGTGTCTCCCCTAGTTTCTCTCATTTCGCGCCCTAATAGTACACACATGGCAGACATAAATTTGATTCCATTTTTGTGGAGCGTAACATACCGATGACGTCAAGACGTGCGCACAAATGTCGATACGTCCGAACAGGGGTTAGAAAATTGCTCGGAGCCCGACAAACAAACTCACCCCATATCTTATATTATGCTTATCAATATTTCAGCTTGTGTTGAAGAGATGTAAATAAATTAGTTTCCATTATATTTCCTTCCTCTGAAAAACAGGAGATAGTTAAGCTACCAGAAAAGTAATTTCTGTATATCCTATTAAGTTGTTTCAGGGATCTGAACTAAAAGTAGACTAGAAGGACCAATGGAAAGATATTCTGAAGCTTGTCCGTAATATGTTTCTTATTTTTAAGTAGAATTAAAATTATATTTCGCAGAAGTTAGTAGGAAGTAAAATTGCTGTGCATTTAAGAAAAAAAACAGGTTCGGTAGTATATAAATGTTGGTATAATTCATCGCAAAATTTAAAACGAATGTAAAATTCAGCATATCTATTCTGATTACCGACTTATCAGTCTCACATATGATATCAAATCATTAGCAAAAAATACGAACCGCCTTACTTACAGATCATACGTACAGATTCATACTAACCCTAAGAACAAGCAGCTTTTCGCACGATACTATTACTAATAACCACTTTCACACAATACTCCTATTGATATCTAGATGCAAAGAGTATAGCCTGACATATTGTATTTTCGTAGACCACGAGAAAGCATTTGACTCAATCATTGCAGTTGCAGTGATGGTCCAAAATGGCATTCATTTCGCCTAAATAGAACAAACCGAAACGTTTGATATTATTTGATTTGTTGTTAGAGAAAGAGACATCATATCACCGAAGTTGCCCAGTGCATCAGATATGGAGTATATATTCCGGATACTAGATTGAGAACATAAGGGCATTTAAATGGATGGAAAATATCTTAACCATTTGAGATTTACATATGATATCGTGATTTTTTCATACACCAGAAAAGATATTCAAGAACTAATGGTTCGAAAAGTGAAAATGTAGGTTTTTGGATTAATGAATCGACAGTGATACTCATCAATTAGCTATGCCAGCCAATGTGTACGTAAAGGGCGTACTCATCGAAAGCGTAACATCTTACCGGTTGATATTTGCTGACGATATCTTGATGTGCACACACAGCTGCAAGAAAAAATGTAAATTCGGAAAATAAAAATGAGGCCTTAGGATGAACCTAGACCGAGGATGTGTAACACTATGTATGGATAAAACATACGGCAAATGTTTTTTTTTTAAATTGTATACAAGGTCTTCTAGTAAAACAAGGTGTACCACACAGGCGGAAAATTGGGGAGTATCAAACTGCAATATCAAAAACTCAGAGCGTAAACCTTGAAACAGGAACTTTAGATGCAGACCTCTGCAGTTTCGTGAAAGACTAACAGTAACCCAAGATTGTTGCACTGGTCACATAGGGTTGTAAAACAAATCGGCTACTGGAAAGCAACATACCCTTGATAATATATATCAAGTCCATATATACCAAAAAGGTTTGGGGGTGGAATTATATATATAATAATAACAAAAATAATGCATCCTTATTCATGAGACATACATAAAATATACATGTGAATAGTGTCAAAATACAAGATAATTTGCAATGGTAAACTAACAAAAATTATGGGAAACAGCACAAATTTTAAGGGCAATAAAATAAAATAGTTTTAAATTTAAAAAAAAATACAAAAAAAGTTCATCTCCCACTATAACAATTGACAAATTAGTCCACAGTAGCCTCGACCTGACAAAGGTAGCGTTTAAACAGTTAATATTAAAAAAATTCTGAGTTGATAACGTATTATAAAACGATAAACATCTATAATAGCAACTCCTATATATTCATTGGAGCCTATGAAGAGACTTCCGTTGGAGACTCCATATGGCGAGGAGGTTCATTTGTGCGTGTGTCCATTTAGTGTTAATTTTATCATAAATCATCTCATTAAACCTTAATCGGCCATGAATCTGTGCAAACGGAATGTGTATTTAGTGTTGTGTTTCATCCTTCCACATGTAAAGTATTACAATGCAAAGTTTACTTCATGGATTTATACTGGACGCGGCTGCTTGCTAAATGGTCAAAAGCCACTAACTGAGAAAAGAAGAAAAAGAAGCCTATGCTATATAGGATATATTAAATTTATTTTGATCTTCGGATATTGTAAACATGTTTCCACTTACACGTTCGAAATTTGTAATCATTTCTATGCATGCAGAGCAGGCATTCATAAACATATAGAGCAGGGACAATAAAAATTCAATTATTTTTAAAATATCCACGACAGGAATTTTTTTTTGATATCAAAAATTAATCGCATTACACTTTTCTGGAGTACAAAAATTCTTTGTAGTTCAGACGAAGCATCCCAAAATATTACGCCATATTTCACGTGCGAGTATACATTTGCATATAAAACAGTTTTGAGCTCCATTCGGTCAGCATACTATTAAAATTCTTATTGGAAATATATTTCTACTTATTGTAATACGCCATTAATAAACAGGAGTTGACCAATTCAAGATCTCATCAATGTGAATTTCCAAAAATTTCACTGACGAACTGTGACTTACAGTCTCAGTATTAATTTACACAATTTGTTTTCGACGAGTTCATATGATGTTTATTTGATAAAACCATTTCATCTGTTTGATGTAGTAGTTTTCTGCTTCATGTATGATATCAAAAAATGAGCCTTTAATTACCTAATTAGTGTCAATTATAAATATTAAAAAAGAGGAGTTGATCTAAGACACTGCCCTGTGGTACACCTGCAGTTACGACTCGTGTTGACGATTCAAAATAAATGCTGATGTCCTTAGACATCATTGGAGTTCGGTCAGAGAGATATGAAATTAACAGCTTCAAAGATACACCCCTGATTCCATATCTGCAGCACTTCCCAAGACGAATAATGAGGTCTATGGAATCAAAAGTCTTTGACAAATCCACAAACAGGCCAAATGCGAGATTTCTCGTCGCAATATAATCCGAAATAAATTGGATAAAGTCGAAGATGGCAATATCAATACCCTACCCTTACCCTTAAGGAAACTGTGATGATTTTTGATCAGAATTCGCCAAATGCCAGATTTCTCGTCTCAACACAATCATACATAAAATGTATAAAGAAAAATAATGCAGTATCAATACCCTTACCCTTAAGCAAAATCGTGCTGATTTTTGTTCAGAATACCATGCAGTTCCAGGAAACTGATAACTTGCTTGGATACTACTAGAACTTCTCCCAGTGGACCGTATGAACATACTCTGATATACTACAAAGTTCGTTCGGTTTACTTCAAACTTACTTAGAAACTTAGCCTCGTGATTTAATCTACCACAGTATTTCCCTATATCACGCAAAAGCGGGTTATATGTCCCTTCATTTACTCCGAGGAGCACAACTAAGAATGATACCTAAATACAACAAATGATTTTCGAACCACCAACTAAAGAACAACATATCTCGTTGGACCATTATATAATGAATGAACAAAGTATAACCATTAATAACTTCGTATAAAAAATAGCCGAACACAAAATGACATGAATATGCATAACCTCGCACAATAAAAGTTCAGGCATCCATTTTAAAAATGCTATAATGGGCGTGTTGTGTACACCATAGAATAAAATACTTGAAACTTATCTTAATAGCGGCCAGGTTAGTGTACAAAAAAGAGAAACACTAAGACATCATTTTTTCACGTATTATGAGTGAAATTCAATAATTATGAGAAAAAGTAGCAATTTGGAGGCACCTTTACGCTTGTTAACGAGAAGAGTACTACTAAGATGAAACATTAATCAGCCTTGTAAAGTATTGTACCGAATTCAAAGGTTACCACGTATAGCAACGTTATTGTTCATTTAAATTCTGCAGACGGCTGTGTTTAGTTGATTTACTTTCTAAAAGATTGTCCATAGTACCTGGTGTTCGGTACGTGCAGTTTACCTGTTTTGCTTTTGCATCGTTATTCAGGTAAAAAGTAGTGGTGGTATTGAGAGCCGGATTTCTCCATAATTACTTTGTATAGAGAACAATAAATAAACATAGATAGTAAGTATGCGCAAGGATTCGATAGGATAGTACTTCCTAGTGTTCAAGTGAAAAAAAAAAAAATGTAGTATTATTAAGTATTGATATACAGATTTTGTAAGCTAGGAGATTGTATTCTTTTCTAGTAGCAATTATCAACGATATAACCCGCTGCGGAAGACGAAACGTAATATAATATATTCTAGAAGGGTATATTTTTTACTAGTCAACACGGAACTATTAATTTAGTTTTTCCGCTGCCAAGAATGTAATTGAATCTTATATCCACTGCAACTTGCTAAGTAAGTTGCCTATAACATTCGTTATTAACATTTCCCCGACGAAGGAACTTAATACTTACATTCCAAGGAAAATTGTAATAATAATTTCCTTTTAAATAGGCACTGCTATCTAAAATGATAATCTACTTTAATCTGTCATACAAATGTCATTTTGACAACCCCTTATTTAAGAACTTAAATACAAATACATACAAACTTCAATTATTTAACAACTCAAAATATACAAAACAATTAGAGAAAGATGATTTTTTTATAACCAAATGACACGTTCCGCATGTATTTACAGTACAGTCTTTTTAGAGTCGAAGTGATTTTTGTTTCTTCTTGTTCAGTTTCCAACGGCGCAGCAACATTATTTGAATCTGTACTTTTGTTGTACAATATATTGTTATCAGCTTCTAGTTTATTGATAATATTATCATCTACATAACTTTCTGCAATCAAGGAGGACTTGCAGCTCCCGTGTCTCTTGAGTCCTAAAGTATCTATACCAAAATTAACGAACGAGTCGCCGATGTACGCTGGAAACAGTCGTAGCCCTGTATATAAATCAAATTCTGGTAAATGCAAAAACTGAAATTCTTGATGGAATCTTGAGAAACGTGTGCTTGCGAACTAGCTGATGACAGCATTTTTCCAAACCGTATCGTAGAAAGACGAGAATTGTTGGTTATTCTTTTCCAAATTTTAATATATTTTATGGTCGTTTCCATATAGATGATAGCTTCTTCAGGGTAGTCTACAAATGTGAAAACACGTTCAGTGCCTTTTTTTGTTTCAAATATTTTTACGATAACAAATTTCCGATTATCTGTAATATCACTTATCTACAACTTTTTTGTTTTATTTAAATTTATCGGTTTTGCAAGCACCAGCAATATATAATATTATAACCATTGCCGTCTAAATAATGAAGTAGATGATAAAATGACAGTTATTTCAGGAAAATTTGTTTCTTTCCTTCATCAACGGATTTCTTTGAACTTTTTTTTAAATATATCCACTGTTAAAGAGTTTTCGACTTTTTGGGACGATATCCTTGATTTTTTCATTTCAAATAACCAACTAGTTATGGAAATTTAGAAACATGTACATTATCTTCGAAATTGATGGTCGCCTTCAACATAATAGTACTCGCACCATATATTTTCTGATGATTTCAATTCTTGTGATCCTTCTAGTATGTACGCCAGCATAAAATTTTCAGGTACAGTTTTTTTACATCTTTTGTCTTGACCAATTCTTTAACGTTTCATTTTGTATATTTATACCTTTTTCTTGACTTAGCCGGTAATAGAGCCAAACATGCAATTTCTGTAACTTCTATATCTATTTTTTAATTGATTTTTGCAATAAATAACTTGTAAACGGGAAAAATTTGTCATTGTTTGTTTGTACATAGTAGCCATAACAACCGAACTGGCAATCTACACAGCTCGCTAAAACTTTCTAAATGTTTAAATGAACGTTTACTTATTTTTTGTGATTATTTTTGCGTGGATATTAAATCCTTTTGGCAGCGGAAAAACATAATACTTGGAATGTAAGGAATTAACATTATCGGGAGAAATTAAAGGCCTTGATTTCACATCGGCCTATTATAAATCTTCCTCGAATATTATAAGGTCCTTGCATTCGTTGTAGCTTAAATAACTAGTATGTATTTTACCGGTAATACCTACTGTACAATAAGATAAGTACATATTTAAAAATTACTAGCAGAGCGTTGAAGAGTTTGATGTCCAAAGATGCCGGAGAGTTCCTTGTAATACGAAACTTGTTTAAGGATGTATGAAAATAATCCTTATGTCTAGGTTTACAGACATGCAACTCATCCTTTTTCCATAGACATATAACAGAATTTCCAAAATAGAAAAACTAGGTCGAGTTATTTTATAATACTTAAAAACTGGTCTACAAGAGGCCAGATTACTAACTCTTCCAATATTTTTTTATTGAGCAATAAACAGGACAGGCGCAAAGTCAACGACCTCCTGAAACTAACACTTTACCTAAGTTTTGAAGGGCGTCTCAAATTACGAATTCGAAACTAAATAGAGGTCAGTTTATTAAGTATTTAATCGTAATGGACCTTCGTCGATATCAAGTCAAAAATTTTACATTCCAATGTTGTTACCATTAACAGTGAGTTCGTGACGCAAAACGTATCAACTTTAGCTAGGTTTACAAGATAAACAAAACATATTCAGTACTGTTCATATGAAGCTTATAACGAAGACTATTTGTCGTGCTTCCATATAAACGGTCCTGAGATCAGGATATTTCCTTAAAGATGATATAGGTTACGTAAGGGAGCACCGGATAGTTAAATATCTTGAGACAAACAGCCATGGTTGGAAACCCCTTGCAGTTTCGAAAAATCAATCCTCTGGGACTTTTAGACTATTTCGAGTATTTTCGGATTGTTTCTGGCCGTTTCAAGCACTAGAAAAAACATATTTTATTCTCTTAATGCGTGCTATAACACTAAGTATACTCCCAAAATATATTCCGGTTTTGCGGGAGATAATTCACTGCACTGCACTAGTATATCAGTACAGTGGATTCATTCGTTGAAGTAACTCGCCTTGAAAATGTCTCTTGCAACAGTGTACGAAACTTCGGCACTTATCAGAGCCTCTACACAGTTTCCATCTGGAAACAACATTCATACAGATAATAACCATGGAAATCTATTACATTTAATATGTTCATGATATTTTTTCTCAAAATAACCTCCCCAACAAATTGTCAAAATATATCACACGAATTATAAATGACGTTATTTATTTTATATATAAATTGTTATATTGATATATTTTAATGGGAAAAATATCAAATATGTCTTAGTTGGTCGTTCCACCCTTCCATTTCAGATTTCAAACTACGACCCTTTATCGCACTAGGATATCATGGCAGCGCCACAACAGCGACGCCATGGCGTTGCAGCTGCAAACGCGTACAACAGAAAAGACGCCACACAAGCCACCCACCGAAAGACGAACAGCAGTTTTAAAAAGGACGTTGAAGAGATAATAAGCAGTTACGTTGTGCGAAACAAAAATACAAAAAAAATTAAATTCTGTGTGAATCCTTTGATAGCCAACCGTTCTAGAAGTGGAATGTTTTGCAAATTATACTCTGATTTGAGAAAAGAATAATTTCTTTAGCTATCTACGTTTAGGATGATAAATTGAAATGGAGGAATATAATTTTTAATTACTGTGCAACTCATTTTCATATATTACGTGTATGCCGTATAAGAACAAATATGCAGTGCTTTCCAATTTGACAACCCGGCTTTCAAGTACTGAACAACATTGAGCATACATTCTAATTTTATCCTTCATTAAAATAACTCATCATAACCACATAATTACGAAGTACTATTAATTAATGTATTAGTCAAAATGTAATTACGTTTTTTCTTTATGTAAATGAAAGGCAAATTTTTCATGAGAAACAA
Organism: Sperchopsis tessellata; assembly: GCA_033557685.1. Taxonomy (NCBI): domain Eukaryota; kingdom Metazoa; phylum Arthropoda; class Insecta; order Coleoptera; family Hydrophilidae; genus Sperchopsis; species Sperchopsis tessellata. The sequence continues at coordinate 19,079 of JAWQRN010000485.1, forward strand.
AAACTTTATAATAAAATATATTATCAATTTTGTTCGATTATCTTTTGCCATATTTCAGGCAATTTCATGAATCCGAGCCCAAACAAGTATTTTTTTGGTAAAAATCAACTGATATCATCAGCAGTGAAAGTTCTACCATTCAACGCGTTTTGAAAGTACGAAACAAATGATAGTCTGATGGTTTCTGGTCTCGTGAATATGGTGGATATGGTAACACATCCAATCCAAGCTGCAACAATGTGTCTAGTGTTTTCATGATGAAACGCAGCACCTTTGCAATTCCCCAATTCAAGCAGCTTCTGTTTGAAGACATCTTTTAATTTATCCAGTTGGCGACAGTTCAAATCCGAATTAATGGTTTCGTTCCTTTGAAACACCACCAGACTGACAGCATAACCTTCTTTTGGTGAATATCTGTTTTTGAAGTGCTTTCAGCAGGTTCATCACGTTGTTACAGCGATTCTCTTTTCAAAGTCTGTTATCATACGTTTAAAAACAGATCGTTTTCTTCAAGAGAGAATCGCAGATGTTACTGCAGTTAGTGAGATGAATTTCTTTGAGCTCATGTGGTACCAAAATATCGAGTTTACTAACGTATCCAAGTTATTTCAAATGGTTTTCAACGCTCGATTTGGATAGGTTAAGATTCTCAGCAATTCATCGTGACGTTAAATGCCGATTGGGTTTCGATCAAGATCTTTATTTTGTCATCTACTTCGATTGGCCTTCCTGGTGCATCTTTAACATCAAAATCTCCACACCAATTCTGACACTGCCGTTGTTTTAAGGCTCTTCACCACACACATCACATAAGTTTTTATAAGGTTGTAAAGCGTGTTTTCCTTGTCGGAAATAATACAGCAAAATATGACGAATATGTTTGATTTTCCATTTTGTAATAAACATTTGTTAGCGAAGTAGTGTACTTTTTTAAAACAAGCTTCAACTGTCAACTGCCAAATTATATAATGAATTTACGGATTAGAATGAAGTTAGTTACAATTAGTTTTTAGCTAACCCGATATTACTTTTGTTTCCTCGCGATAAATGCAAAAGCTTAAAAATCAGGTTACCATATTGGAAAGCAGCCCTACAAAAAAAAAACATAAAAACACTAAGTAACAACTTAGTTCTTTTTTTAAATAGAAGAATCTGCTCCAAATATTTATTATAAAGAAATACAAATACAACCACTTAACACGGACTTTGGTACATGACTACCGTTTGTTCTGGTAGCGCCATTGGAAAGTGGATGCTTGACCGTTCGTAAAGTAAACGAATGGAATCGACGCCAAAGTGGCAGCGACACTAGTCTCACTAGCACTCAGTGTCGCCAGCTGAGGTATGTAACTATGTAATTCAAATATTGAGATTGGCTGCCATGGCTTTCCATTGGCATCATATTGTGATACCACATACATATATGATATTGAAATACATTTAGTCAAATAAATATTATAGTAAAAGGTAATAGATCTACAACAGGCGTAGACCTACAAACCAACTATAACACCAAAAAATATATTGATAAAACATAAAGACTCAAATATGTATCACAAAAAGTACGAATACAGTGACTTTTTGTTTAAGACCCGAAGATTTTTTCAGATAAAATAAAATCGGTCCAGCCCTGCACCCAACCCCGGTGGGTGACATTTCTCCAGGATAGCATGAATAAATATAATATTTAAAAGCATCATAGAAATAATTTAAGGCTCAAACACAATGTGAAGGATCACATCTCAGTCCAAAATTGAAAAAAAAGAATCTTGATTATAACGTTATTCTACGAATTAATATTTCTCTTATATGTATAAACTCCCCACAATACAGAACATAGTCATTGTTCGAGTGGATGTATGTAATAACATCAGAATTAAAAAGGCACCGAAAAACGCAGATATGAGAAAATTGGTATTGCAGTTATTAATGTCATTTAACTTAGGTGACGAACATGCAATTATTATGATAATTTCATGGATACATAGATCATTTTTATAACAAAATCACTCTTTGAATAGTTCACTTTCAGAATATGGATCAGACTGATAAAATAATTTGATAAAAACTTTATGACGCAAACGAGTTTGCGAAATTTGCTCATATATTACATAAACCGTGATTGGGACAACGACTTTTAAAACCAGGTTAATCCGATGGCCATACAATGATACATATTGCAAACAAATGAAATTTAATTTCATGCTAAAATTATCAATAAAAATCCGTCACAGTTGACGAAAATATTGCCATATTATTGATACGCTTTGTGTAGGCAGCAATAATGTGGAGGTCAATAAAACTGATACAACAAAAACAGACATAGGAAGTTAATTATTATTTACAAATAAATTGCAAAACGGATAGTGTTACGATAAAGTCTGATATTGTTTTATTTGAGTACAGAATAATTATGCATATATTGAATCTAACACTAAAGCATTATGATTGGTTTGGAACTGCAAAAAGAGATTTGTGAATTGAAGATTCCCTGAACAAAACTACTCCAGTTTCTCATTTGTTTTTCATAATAAGCTGAACGTCGTAATTTGAACTTCATACGTATTTGCATGTGGACTACTAATATAACAGAACAATTTAGTGAAACATTTATTCAATAGTGTTGATAGTCTCATACTTCTGAGATGGCCCGAAGGGATTATATAATTCAATAGCGCCCAAAATTATACAAAAAAAACCTATTTGCATGGAAATTTTATTTTTATCTATAGCCCATAATGCTGAATGTGAGACTTCACCGACCTAACAAAACATTCCTTCTTACTTTTATTCAAGATATTTTGGGCAATTTTTAGGGTTTATTGACTATTTACTTTCAATTATTTAGGAGTCTTGTAAGATCTCCATTGCTATTTTTTTGGCATCAATTTCTCGATACTGTTATGCATACATTAGCCACAGAGGTGGTATTGAGGTAGTGTAGTAGCATTTAGATTCGGGAGTCGCTAATTGAAGCCAGCTGAAGTGCGTTTGGGGACAGAAAAAAAAAGTTTTCCAGTAAGGTAGTTAAACTATGTATGTGTATGTGATTCAAATTACATCCAAGGTACATAACCCTATTTGAGTCCATGGCATGTCTAGTAAGTATATTATATATTGGTGTCGATAAGTAACAAAAACGAAAATAGGTCAAAGCTTAATAAACAATAAAACAAATGAAATGTAAATAAATTTGAAATATTTCCGCTTTCTACGTCAAGGAAGGAGCACACATATTCTCCTAGTTCAAACAATTGACAGTGGACTAAGTAAATAAAATTGCAAAATTAATATACCTTGCTCATAATCTCCTTTGAAGTACTCCATTTTAACTTATTCTATGTTATATTCGTCAAGTTTTATCGTCTCTATATATAATGTCTACAAAAATTTTGTATTTGTTCGGGATCTGTATACAAGCATACAGTAGAAAATAATTTTGACGTATCTCAATTTGTCAAACAAAAAACATTCATTTCATAGTATACTTCGTTTCTTGTGCGTAAATCTTTATATCAATGAGGAATTCTGCAGCTTTCTTAATACTTTGATTACACTGTTCAAAGTAAGGGGGAGGTTTGAAATGCTTTATACAAATAAAAACATAAATATTTAAATATTATAAATTAATACCAAAATTTAAGTCAATAATTCTAAGTAGTGGTTTTTGTGTAAAATATATACCCTCCGCTCACATGAATAACGTCTTGACACCTTCGTGACATACTTTTCACGAGCCTTTAAAAGTCTTTAGAATTAAGTAATAATGACCTAAGTTCACACCCGGTTTGTGGTACATTTGAGCGTCTTCAAACACAGCTGTTTAACGAATTGCACACATGCTCGATAGCATTAAAGTGAGGACGTAACGCAGGCCATTCAATAGTTCGAATTCCACGATCTTGTAGGAAGGTCTTATGGGACCTTGCTTTGTCTGATAGAAATTAATGACAAACACAATCTGCAACTAAGTACTGGTCTCCATTTCGAAGTTTACAAACATGTTCGTGGGCAAAATTCAAAGTGTCGTTTGCTGCCATGATAAACGAGGTGGTCGGATGGTCTAATCTTTGTGGTCTTAAATTTGCTTCCATTAACTTATCTGATCAGAAACGTTTTAAGTATGAGAACCATTTTACTGGAAAAACCTTCACTTCCGAAAGAATTCTATCAACAGTTGTATAGAAATTGATGTCTTGCGGAGAAAGAGAGAGAGAGAGAAATGCATGTACTTGAGTTAGCCGTTACTTCGTGAATCGTCATTAAAAGTGGTTGATAATTTAGTTTGCTTCACAGATAATTTAAGAGGGCTAATTTTGCCTTTTACAAATTCTTCATAGCCAAAATACTACGGTTAACAATTTATTTTATAACATATGGTTTTGGGTTATACAATCTAAAATCTAGTGAGAGTTGAGGGGCATCAGTAAAGGGAATGATACTTAGAAATATATTTCATAGTTGATGCACTTGTGAATACTACTTTTGAAATGTCTTTTCATTTATATTGTTCCCAGATAATTTATGAGAAACCTTTTTTGTTTACTATGAAGAGCTTATATTTTTATTTGTTGAAATAGGGGGCCTGTGTTCAAAAGACGACGATCTGCAACACTACCGGAGTTAAACATTAAACAGCAAGTAATGAGCTAGTATAACGTATTTGCCGTGAGATAAGTAGACCCGCCTCAGTGTCACCCAAATATCTTACGGATAAAATGTGTATAAGGTGGCATTCTCTCTTTCCGACTCATCCGATTGGGTCAATTATGCGAATACGATTTTATACCTGAGAACTCACATTTCATTTACCATCTCTCAACAAGTATATTATAAAAATGGTGGAAATAGATAGACTATAACAATACGTGCACGCCCTTGCTAATCCCTTTCAAGGTGGTCACTACCAGTAATAAATATTCTCCGGCCAATCCTGTCACTGTTAACTCCGTGCACCTTGTCATACATGTTCTTCTACTTCTTCAACTTCTACTTTTCAAAATCTCATCAACACCATCGAAACATTTTTTCTTACATCTACCTGCTCCTCTACCACCATTCACCTCCACATATATCTGTTTTGTAACTCATTATTTCTAAATGCACAAAATAGTACAACACACTCTTATACCTCACATCAAATAAATTCAAGCCCATGAATTTCTAACCCTATCAATTCGTCTCTTGTTGCGTGCATTTATAAGATAGTCCATACCTGTCTGCATTTATTTTCCACTTGTATGGTTTTTGTCGTACTCTCTCGTAGTGTCGTCTCACTACCATACATACATGTAAGAACCAACTCGCTATTACAGATAAGCCACTTTTGCATCATCCTCATAGCGCCAGCTACTTTCCTAAATAGACAGAAAAAGTGTAAAATAAGAATTACACCACCCTTACCACATCTCAGCCAATATTATCCAGATATTATAATGGTTTTACAGGTTCACAATATCAGTTCAGCAAGTTTAAAATGTGTTTATTTTAAAGTGATCAGTTTACATTAACATAATGATGAATTATACAACTGTATTCTAATGGTTATATTTAAAGCTACGCGTCGCGCTAGTCCGTCAGATGACGAAGAAACGGCTTAAACTGCTCTCACTTTCCGGTTTCCCCGGTATAAATGATGGTGGGTAGTCTCGACTCCTCTGGCGCCTACTCGACTTTTCTGGAGCGGTAACTGGGCCGATTGCTTCGCAGCACCTAATGCGATCGAGTGAAGACTAGAATATTGTGGACGTTCAGTGGCGCAGACACTCTGTGGAAGTTTCGTAACAATATCATTTAGATTTTTGGATTTAATATATTCATAACAATAAAATCTAAATCTTTCACTAGTAAGCTGTTTAAATCTAAGCAAATATATGACTACTATAGAGTATGCAAATAATAGGTTTGACTATGGCTATATAAAACGGTATGAAATTCGCAGCGTTTGCTCATTAATTTAATAAAAATTCTATTTACATATTGACACATAGAATTTCAAGTATCCATATTAACACAAATTAACACTTCCTGTTGGTCAGATACATTTACACAAGATAGTTTGCTCATCCACTGTGACGACACGTAACTCTAAAACCGCTAGCGTTACCTCATGCTTCACAAAGGCACCAAACAATGCCGAAAGCTTTTGTTTAAAAGAACTTGACTACAAACCTTGGTTATTTGCAGTATTTTTTATGAAATGTCTATCAAAACTCTCTGGAATACACACTTGGAAACGTTATTTACTTGAAGGGTTGAACAAAAAATATATCACACCTAACTTTACACAGATACCAGTCTACTGTGAGAGAGATTTCTTGAATTCAGATGCTAGAAATTTTTATCATCATAAGAATACTGGCCCTGACAAATGAAAATATAATCGTTTAGTTTCAACAGGTACCCTATCTCACGATGCACTTTGAATGTGGCATCCAGGATGCATGAAATTATCTATAACAATCATACTTTTTACTCTTTAAACTTCACACTCTTGCAGTAAATGAGCTAAATTCCGGTACAATTAAAATACTTTTATCCTAATTTATAAATTGAAAAACGACGGACCAAGAAATTACCCCTTGGGTACACTATATGAACACTCAGCCCCTCTATAAATTTATAGATTGTAGTTTTTAATGACTGTATGCTCCCTTATAAACAAGACCTGATCAGATCTACGTTAGAACCAAAATCCAACAAAGACTCCAAAATATAAATTACACCTCCGCGGAACGATGGACTCGTCTGTCGTTTAAACAACTGTTTGTTATAGAGGGTTCAGTTATTATTATAAATTACTCCAAATTTGATTATCTACATGGGAATCTCGGTTATCTTCAAGGATAGAACGTAGGCTTACATTCTGCACTTTTTCTATTCTTGGGGACAAAAATAATGCATGGACGAAACTGATATATACGGGAAAAATTGAAATTTGTTTTTCCAAAATTTGTAAACCGGAAAATTGGGATATTCAAAATTTGATTTTTCTTTAACCCGAGCAGGTATTTACAACTATTTATTCAAAGGTTTTAGAACTCTGTTTTTGTAAAGTCAATTAAAAAATTTGAGAATTGTCCAAAGAAACAAAAATATGATATTTTCATGTTTTATTATCATTTAATTTATTACTCTCAGTTGTTTAGTGAGTATCTCACTGAAATTTTATACTGATTTTACGCAAATATGGATGTTAATGGACGACATTAGCGCTATTTATCTGAAAATGAATGTCTAGCTCTTCATGAAAAATGTTTACATTGCTCAACGTGTCGATGAAACCCAACACACAATTGCCCAAGTACTGCAGTGATTTTACAAAATTGATAATCATGCTAGAAGATGAGGGCACGGGCGCAGAGGGATAAATACACCCATCCAAGATCGTTTTTAAGACTACAAACGCTTAGACAGGATTTTTTTAAGAGTACTTCGTTTAAAAATCAGTTCATACAGATACATAATGTGAAACTTAGTCACGTTACCAATAGGCAAAGGTTAAGAGAAAACAATTTGTTACTATACAGAGCAACAACAGGACATCTGTCGACTGCACAGCATCGCAGAGCTCATCGTGAGTTTACTCGTGAACATTTTCAGGAGGAACCTGAATGGAGTGTTCTTTACTGATGAGTCTAGGTTTAGTCTCAATACCAATGATAGGCGAATGAGAGTTTACAGATGTCCATGTGAGCATTATATTCAGCGTAACATTGTGAGAACGGTTAGTTTTAGCAGAGGATCAGTCATTGTTTGGGGTGGTATCAATTTGAAAGCACGTACAGTACTGACAGCCATTGATAAGGGGAATTTAACTGAAGAGAGGTACATAACCATCATCGTTGAACTACATGCTATTCCATTTGCTCCATTTATTGGTGAGAATTTCATACCAATGCACGACAATGCGAGACCGCATACTGGTAGAGCTGTTAATTGTCGGAAAGTACAGGATGTGGAACTGTGTCGTATTGAACTGACCCTCACTTAAACCCCATTCAGTATATATGGAACAATATGGAAAGATAGATTAGAGTCCTGCAGTAGCCCGCAATTACTCGAAATGAGCTGAGAGAGAGAGAGAGAGATTGGTTTGGGAGGCTACTGATAAAAATAAAATAACAACTTTCATGAAAATCGCTAGTTTTCTGATGTTTTTGAAAATAAATGTTAATTTATTTTTCTATTTTGTCATTTTCTTATACATACCTTCAAAAATTTCATCTTTTAAATACCAAAATTTACTTTACATCTTCAAATTAATTCTTTTGATCCATTTTGTAACAATTTTTACTGTGATTGCAAAAATGTACCACACATGCACAACGTTTTGAAATTATGACTACATAATACCCATTTATATTTTTCAGTAGATCTAAGATAATTGTGAATAAGTTATAGTGTGCGTTGACGAATACATTCATTTTCAAAGTCTAATTAAAAATATAAAAATTAGTATAACTCAAATATAAATGCAACAATCATCTGTCAGGTATATCTCCAGAAATACTCGTAGCCACTGACTGAATTAAATTTTGTATACCTTATCATTATGGTTATTCAGAATCTCCTAGCAGACAATGCGAAAAACTTAATACTTATTTATAATGGATTGTTATTTTACAATTTGAAATGAACAAATCATAATTATAACCGTTTTCGTAACTTTTATAAGATATTTCGTGTATCGTTTGGAGTCCTAATATTAAAATTTTTACTATGTGTTGATATATTCTTGAAATCACTATGAAACAGGATAGAAAATGGCACAACACAAACAGTAGTTCTTATTTAAAGAAAAAAATAACTTGATGTCCCATAAAAAAAACGAAATGTTATGAGTAAATTTTATTATTTTAGAAACATACGAAACAAAAAGTTGCTCTGCATGAAATGGGTTCACAGATGTTAACAATTCTAAAAAATAATGTTTTCTTTTTGTTTGGTATTTTTCAAATACGAGTGAAAGCAGACAAATGTTTTCAATTGATTATTATTGTGGATAAGACTACGCAAATGTGCCAAATTTAAACTTACCCTATATATCTTAAGATAACCAAGATCCCCATGTAGAGAATTGAATTAGACACCTGTACAATAAACATTATCAGTTTAGATTGTAAATCGATAAACGCTATTCACCTACAACCTGTTGTAAGATATACTGAGAATGTTGCTGGTCATTTCGATCATTCAATTTGAAGGTAATATGCAAATTGATTTGTTCGTGTTGAATATCAGTCCAGAGAAAATTATGATATTAAGAACTATCTTAGTTATTTGCTTCAAAATTAATTACAACGTAGTTGACAAGTAAACCAAGGCTTTATAAACTTTTTAAAAAGGTTAATTGCCATAAAAGAAATTTATGTGTGTCTTAGCCGATGTTGACCTTGATGAACTAAAGTACCATGTGATATAATCTAGTAGCTCCTTCATGAAGCTCATGTTTAATAAAAATTCTACTTATAACATTCGCTGTGCTTAATCTTGATTTTACAGTCCAACTGCAAACAAGTATTCCTATTGTTAAGTTGACTAAAGAGCATCTAAATCATTTTGTACATACAAAATATATTTGCTTACTTTAACAATCTTAAAATTGTTTTAACCTTTATTTATTTCTCGCATTTTACGGGGCCTATTTTTGTATGTTATCTATATAAAAGAAAATACAAGTAATACAACGCTATTCTTTTCTACATAAAACATTATAAGCCGATACATTTTTCTCATTTTCTCCTATTGCCTTATATTCTACTCTTGTATCTTTTTGATCTATATAATTTTTTACCTTTGTACAATTTTACAAGTAATTGCTATACAATTTATACTAAAGTAGGTATTAGGAGGGCTAAAGGGCTTTCCCCCTCTCTCTCTATATATATATACATATATATATA
>JAWQRN010000486.1:0-28966 GCA_033557685.1 Sperchopsis tessellata
TGGTCATTTTGTTAGCTCAGTGGCTAAGTACTAAGTACGCGGGGTCTCGAGTTCGAGACCCAGAGGAGGCCGGCTTTTTGTGATTAGGTAAAAGTATTTGTGGTGCTCGTCTTCCGGGAGGAACGTACATCTTCGGGTCCCGTATATTGTAGGTAAATGAACCCCAATCCAGTTGGAACACTGGATGCGGAAAAATTACCTGGCGTCGGTGATTCGCTATAACAACGGAAATAGGCCTAAATTAAATAAACAAACAAAGAAAATATATTATATACATATCAGTCTATACGTAGCACTTTTTAAAGCTGGTAGGCACCTACACCTAACACGTTTCAGAGCTACATAGCATTCTACAATTTGCACTTTGACTTGATAATGTCCTCTGCAACCGGAGACGAAACGTCGGCAAAAAGAAAAGCCAACACACGGTTATATTCCGCAAATTCTGAAGATAAACAATATATATATATATATATATATATATATATATATATGTATATATTTATATATATGTATAGGTACATACACATTTATTATGGTTTGGAAACTTTCAAGATTCTGCGAATTCATAGCCCCTCTACCTTCTTACGCTGGTCCCAACTGCTGATTTTACTTGGGTCAATCAAGCTTATGGAGAATGAGTGCAGTAGTTGTTGTGCCTGGTATTTTTCTTGTCAAACTATTAGTTGCTTTTGCCTAAGGCATTTAAATTTGTCTGTGACAGTGATCTGGAATTGGTGTTTGAGAATTAATAACGACCAAAGAATTAGAAATCGAATCACCGTGATCAGTTTACCATCTAATAGAATACGGAAAGAAAACAACGAAATACAAAGCTAATAAATGACTCACACAAGCCTTTTTCTGATTCTGATTTTATTTACTTTTACAATCTTCTATGTGTATTATAAATTACACATTACTTTTCAAGATTATTTACTGACACCATACTATAGTTACAAGCTACATCTTTTTATCTAATTTTTTGTCTTTTTTTTGAGGAAAACGTAATTTAACTACTGATGATTTGTGATCAGTTATCAACTATATCGTATATGTAACCTATATTGTATATATAAATCTAGTATACTGTTTGGAATTTGTGTTTTAAAATTAGTTTTGGTACGTTATCATGTAGCTTATGAAGGTATCATAATGCCACTTTGTATATAAAAAATTAAATATAATTGATGGTATGTGATACCATTCACGATTCAAACATCTTCAATGAAACAAATAAAGTTTCATTTATTACGAACATTTTGAATGCTAAAAAATGCTAATTTTTAATAGAAACATTGGAGGAAATTTCACATTATGTTTACATTATCCTATATGGAAACTAAGTTTTCTTATTTTAGTTTTTAATGTATGTACAATGCTAAAGAATTTCAGTTACGTACTAGCTGGTCTATTTTTAGTCATTAATACTTCTTACAATTTCATTTATAAATAATGTCAGGCGGAAATATCTAGACTATGTTAAACGATCCATCGACGGCAGGCAATGAGACATGGTAAAAAAATCAAATGTAAAAAAATGTAACTTGTAGGAAATAAAATATAAAATTTCCGGCTTTAGCGCAAATGTGGAAATAACGAGGCCATGTACACTAGGGTCGTTACTGTTATTAAACGCAGTCTGCGGAATCCGAAATATTTTTACGAAACCTCGTGGAGAGAACGATCTCGCAAACTGTAATAAAACTATGTTTTACAGAAGTTTAAGTTTAATGTCGCCATAATTCTACATTCTTAATTATCTGTATTTATTTTCAGATTACCACTTCAAAAAAGAAAAGTCGCTCGGCATACCGTTTTGTAACAACCGTTAACGTTCTTGTCATAATATTTTCTATTAAATACATTTTATAAATATATATTTATACATTAATGAAATGCTTTCTTTGGCGAGTGGCGAGAATGCATTTTATGATTATTGCATTTTGGTGTAAGAAAACTATTAGTGGATTATTAACTTACACAATACGTAAAACATCAACTTAAATAATTTATGCAATTTAGACAAGTTATACATTCACACATTCAACATCCATTAGATGTTGTAATGATGAGTTTTCAGACGTTTCATGAGGTATAGCAGGTGTGCAAAACTATTAGACATGGAAGACACATTCGGTGATTAAAAATTAATGTAAATTCCAAATAACAGATTTTCTTCAATACAAATGAAAATAACGAATTAATACCTACTTCTAATAAAAGAGAAAACATTTTAATTTGGACCAACATATGGCAACTTTCAAATATTTGTGGAGGGAATAACTCTTTAATTGTCAGAACTAATAGATATATAATAACAAAGTAAATTTGGTATTATTCTATAAACAGTTGGTGGGACTTGGCACATGCCATTTGTGCGAAACCAGGCTGGGTTGACTTTATTGTAGGTGTAAATATACTGGGTGATTTATAAAGAACGCAATACACTCAAGAGGTGTTTCCTCAAGCGATTTCAAGGAAAAAAGTTTATAGAACTTATATCCTAAATGCTTTCATTCTTGAGATATTTTCTAAAATTTGATACATATATACTTTAAGATCGACTTCGCTACAGTATTTTTACTGAAAATTTTGTACAGGTTGATATTTTTGGAGTGTTATACAGAATTTTCCAGCCCATTTTTGTGTGGTATTTAGCTGGTCTATAATTGGTTGTTTTAGATTTCTTAAAAAATAAAATCCAAAATCTCGAGAACTTAAACATTTAGAACTTGTTCAATGAATTGCTTGAAAAATCACTTTCCAAGTGTGTCATATTCATTATAAGTCATCCAGTATTCTAACAGTGACAAATTTATAACCATTTTTTTGTTGGTAAAATATTTATAGAATCTGGTGGGTACTACTCCCTGTAGTTTATTTATTTTTCTGTGGAGGAACATGGATAAGAATATGAACTATGCTATTCTATTGGATAGTCTAGAACTCATGGTGTTGGAGCTTATAATTCTTAATGGTAAGAATATATACAAAAAGTAATTGCGCATATACAAACGGATCTGAGAAAGGTGGAAAGCTTCTAGGGCTACAAGAAATCTATACTTTTAAGAAAGCAACTAGTGAGCTGAAGGAAATGATACCTACCAGGTAGGAAGTATCGATTGGCATCATCATCGATATGGAATTGAAAGCAGGTATGCTACAGTGCAAGGTGTGTCTGGATGCTAGCCCATGAGGGCATCAAAGATAATGATGAAGCGGATAGACGCGATGATGAGTTCTGTCCACTGACAAAATGCTAAAAGCCATGGTTATATAATATGATGAAGGTTCTGCATAGAAGTCACTAGATTATGCTACATTGTTGTAAGAAAGCGAGAAGGTTTGTCGTTTGGCAGAAATAGGATAAGTTCAAGTGGCAGATGGCCAGTTATTAGATATGTATCTTAGTCAGCCAGCTGACACGTCACTAAGAGAATCGCTGCATAAAACGGGGATGATCCACATCCTGAAGGAAAACTGCTACAACTACCAGTCATATACTATTGATATACCGTCAAGAATGTGCTTCAGACTTATAAAAAAGTGCATTATCTAATTTATTTGGGGATGTTGCATGTAAGTTATATCCACTGCTGTTCGAAGGGTTTGAAAGTTTATGTATTTTAAGTGAGCAATTTTCAGCGGATAATATAGGTACTGGATTAATTACATCAATCAATGTTTTTCATATTTTATAAATTTTAGGATCCGTAAGTTTTATAATTGAACTCAATCAATTTAAAGTAAATTGCAAACAATAATGCCAGATAAAAAGAAGTTTGAGTTTTTAAAAAAACTATTAAGATCACCCCAGCCCCAGTAAGAGAAATACGTGCGGCAAAAAATCAAGTGTGATAATTTAATTTCCGACAAAAATAAACCAAGAAATATAATGAACTGGAAAGAGAACCATATATGGGATTATTCATGCTCATTCAATGTAAAAATTATGTACGTAAGTTCACTTGGAGTAACATATCTAGTACCTAGTTATAAGAATATATACTTTATGCCGTGGTTAATTTCAAATTGATGTAGTCATGTTCTTGTATTATTTACAAGTCAATTTACCAAACTATAATTAAGGATATATAAGTGTATATAAATCAGTAAGGCCCATATCTAGGAGATAATGGATCTATCGATAAAAGTTTGAATTATTTTTATTCTATTCCTTTAAACCATTATTAAGAATATATTCACCAAAAATTTCGATTTATTGCGTCCAAAATGAAGATGTAAATATAAAATAGGTTGCATATTATGTACAACAACTACGAATATATACATTTACGTGTGTTAAGTTAGGCGCAATATGCTGAAAATTATTCACTCTAATACCATGACACTTCTTGCTTATTTGTGCGCTATTCGCTTTTATATTATTGGATTCACTTGCTTTTAACACCACTTAGGCCTACTGGTTCTTTAAACGGAGAAAATTATGACTATAAATATGTATTCACGATTCCTCACCATCCATCAACCAGTGTTTCATTGGTTTAACGGAATAGCACTCAAGTAATATAACATTTTTTACCAACTAGTCTAAAAATTCCCACCTTCTGTAGAGGTTTGACCCACATTTTATGACATCTATTGAAATCACTATCTTTTTCTTACAGTATTTTCAGTATTTCTCTATTTTCTTGAGCTTTCTTATTATTTCAAATATTATTGGAACCTTTTTTGGAAAGTTTGGTAGCCAAATTTTAATTGTTAATGAATGCGTAATTTTATATGATGGGATTTATTTAGTAATTTCTGACATTTTTTCTGATAAGAAATTAACCAGTCTCTTAAAATGTAAATCATAAAATGTGTATCTACTATATTGTTGTTATTAAGCATAACCAGGAATCTGATGAATAGTCCTATATTAATGATATCGTCCGGTCTCATTCAGGCCCGTCATAAGAAATAATATACTGTTCCTACCACCGCAATAAAAATAGGAACGAAGGCAATGCACAACATGATTTACTCAATACGAGAGTGCCGGATGTCATATGGAATCCCTACAGAAGTCCTACACACATCATAGTAATCGCGTTTCAAGCTGCAGTCAAGTTCCTCGGTTAGATTTAATTAATAATTTGTATAATTATATTATCATAGATGAAACGTATATCCTCTTAATATCTAGCGCATTATATCGGTCTAAATTACAATGATTTGAATTGATTTACCATGAAACTGTTGAAACTTAAATGAAATGTAAGCCTGTGCAATTTAAATTAATTCAGTAATGTTGGCACTGCTAATTACCGCTATAAAATAATGCCCGCCGCACAGATATATAATTCGCTAATAGTTTTAATTATAAAGAAACTAGTACGGTTTTATAGTGTATTTTATTGGTCGTTTCAAGTGTCTTAATGCCATTTTTATTCCCTAGTGTAAATTGCCACAAAGGTTTAGAAATGCAGCTTAGGATTTTGTCATTAAGGTTTACGATGATAAAGTTGTGCGTGGTATGCCATATACACCGCTTATTAACTGCAATATTATCCACTACCACATGTTACTGTCCCGGGCTTTTATTATATCAATAAAATTATTTCTGCGTTTTCTGTTATATTTTTAAGAGATTGCACCGCGTGAGTCAACGTCCTTGTTATACTTCGTTGGGCTTACAACCGGTACAGTAAAAAGTTGTATGTCTGACTCTGAAATGAACATATAAAATTCATAATTGCGCTGTGCGCAGTTAGCTTCGTATAGAAGAAAGTTGTTTTCTTAGCATTTAAGACTCGGCGCGTACGAGGGTTGCTTTCATAATAGTGGAAGAGACGACATAAATTACTTATAGAAGAACTAGTTAGTGCATCATCCTGTTTTTCAATCATTGTGCTTATTGCGGACTCTTTCAGAAATGCAGTTTCCTTCGATATGTGACTTCCATTACTTCAGTACTTAAGGCTTGTTAAAACATAAACTTACTTTAATTTATAACTAAATTTATGCCCACTCTATCAAAAATATACCAGTTTTTAGGCATAAAATGAAACTATGTGCATAGATGAGCAATTTACACTATGTTAAAATTAGTATGATCATATGGGAATCCTCTATTCATAACTAATAATATTTGTTTGAAATAGTTAAATCTTATTCATACTGTTCTATATTAGACGTTCAAAACAAATAAATTGTTCATGTAAAACAACTGTTTCTCCTAATATGCTACTTACAGGTGAATACCACTACCATTGAGTATTCATTATTAACCTAAAATATAATGTCTGAGTTCTATTAATTTCTTCTTTGATAACGGAACACATTTTTGAGAAGTTTGTTATTTATTTTTATTTTATTTATTTTTTACAATTAGAAAGTAGTAAATGACGAGATATTGTTTAACAAATAATACAAAAAGATAAATAAATTCAAATACAATACATTATTTAATTTAAATACCAGTACTAAAAATAGTTATTCAGAACAGATCCCAATTCCAAGATATTGGTTGAAAAAATGTCAACCCGATCCTGCAACGCGTGAAAACTTTTGCACATTTAAAACAGAGGAGATTCCATTAAAAGCTTTTATCTTGCCCGACCAAGGAAAAACGTACTATAACTTATTTTTGCCACGCTAGGAACCAGAAAACAAACCAATGATACAAATTCAGGCTCATCAATAAGATAGTTGACGACTTTGAAGATAAATGTCACTTCTTCAGTACTACGACGAGCGGAGAGAGAGAGAGAGATAGTACATATACGATGATTCTAGCAGAATATTTTATGGAAATCCCTGAGGGGGGTACAAATCAAGTCGATTGAAATACAAGTATATCAAAAATCGTATCTGAACAGACTCAATGAGATTTATGTATTGTTGCGTGAGATGGGACCAAATAACAGAACAATGTTCCAGCTTAGAACGAATAAAGACGTAAAACAGTACGTTTAACGAAGTAGGGTCAATAAATTCACGGGCAGTTCTTATAACAAAACCCAGCAAACGAGGAGGAACTGACGATGACTCAATAATGTGAAGATAGAAAGTAAGGCCTCCATCAAAAATAACACCAAGAACCTTCATATAATCAACTACATCCAAGGTAGTGCCATTATAATTAAGATTAATGGGATTACGTTTACGAGTGAAACTCATAACTTTACATTTCTTGACATTAAGTAACACACGGTTGACATCACACCAATTCATAAGAGATTCCAAATCACCTTGCAGTTTGAGGTAATACATAGAATCTCATCAGCAAAAATATCACATTTGTTGTGAATGAAATCAGTAATATCATTCAGAAAAATGATGAATAATAAAAGTCCCAGTACAGATCCCTGAGGGAAATAGCCAAGAATGAAGCCCTGGTGGTTAATAGATAACTGACGATTGGATAAATAACCAAAGAAGTGGAAAAACTAAATTAATTAAGATTTGAAAGGAGGATACAATGATCAATGCGATCAAAAGCCTTGACAAAGTCGGTAAAAATGACATAGATTAAGCAATGAAGATCTTTTACGCAAAAAAAACCATGCTGGTAGATAGATATACGATTCCGAACCTATGGATAAACTAAGGAGTGAATAACGGATTCAAAGTCCTTCGCAAAGTTTGAAAGAATATAGGTCTGCAGTTTCTAAAATCACGTATATCACCTGTCTTATGAACAGGGATAATCCAGGAACGCTTCCAGACTCCAGGGGAGGAACCACGTCGTAAAGAAAGGTTAAAAATAATACATAATGTATATGAAAGAACAGCATGATAATCTGTCGATAGAAAACCCGGGATAAGGCCAGGCCCTGATGAAACCTTGGGTTAATACGTTTAATTGCCGAAGTTATAAGTGAGGACGATGAAAAATTCAAATCTATGAGAGGACCACTAATAGAGGATGGACGAAAAACACTAGAGAAAAATAATGAGAAAGCTTTGACAATATTAGAGGAGTATCCAGCTCCCTACACTCACAATGCGTTGAAGAGGGCAAAGAACATCCTTTACTGTTATAATAAGATTAGAAAATATTGTTTCAATAATCAGTCGTAATTCATATAAAGTGCTACTAACATGTTTCATTATTTATATTCCTAGTACCTACTTTTAGCAGATTATTTGGAATACCTGTACTGTTTTATTACACTATTTATGTAAATGATTTGAATAGTTAATAATTTGGAATTCTGTAATAGATTTACTTTTTTTATATTAAATCTACTTAAATAAACGCATCAATAAACGATAAGGAATAAAGATTTTAAATTTTAACTTTTGTTTTTTATTACCAAAATTAATTTTCTCAAGAAGCATGTTTATTGCAATAGCACGTAGCCAGTTAGAAGAAAAAATAACACTACATGAACAGGATTTATTGCAATTGTTTTAGGTCTCTTATACCGAACTCGATGATTAAACATTATTAAGAAAATTTCCTCTAATTGTTTTTAAAACAGAATAGCAATGAAAAATAATTTTGAAATTTTGATGTTTTTTTCTATTTATTTTCTTGTATGTGTCATAAGGAGTTCTTAGAATTGAATCTTAATTTTGCATCAAGTATTAGCTAATTCCAAAATATACTTTCATTCTATTCACAACTAAAAAGTTTCCCATATGGTGGCACGTTCACCCTAAATGTAAAAATATTGTATATGGGATCAACTGGGCTCGAGAGATAATTGGTAGTGGAGTCGTCTTAAAATACATTTTATATAATGTTATTTATGTGCATTTCTATATATTAACCCCCATTTAACTTGTATGTGGTATATTTTACACATTTTTGAATACTCGTATTGTTACGAACTACGAATCGAGCGTGGAATAATAAAACCCACAATTTAACAGTGATTAATTAAAACAAAAATTTACTTTACACAAACAGTTTACAAGATAACACATATCTAAACACATCACAATAATTGCATTCGACTAGTCGCTACAGATTTATACCTTCTAAACTATTCTAAGAAAATATTTTCTAAACTAAACTGTAAACAACTTAAGTTATTAAATAAATATACCATAATTTCAAAATATGATAAAATATAATTCACCAAAAATCAAGAACTCTATAAATTTCTGGGTACTAAAAAAGAGTATCGAAATGGTTTACAAAACAAGAACCGCGTGGTTAACCTTCTATTAACAAACCACGCGTGTGATTACCAAACGGTGGGTAGACTTCCTTTAATTCAACGCCAAACTAATTTCAATAATTAACAAATTAGACCAACTCAATATTATAAATTAATTACTTTGCTCAGATTTTTAAACAATTTACATTTGGTAAATCAACCAAGTTATTGAATAAAAATAGCACAACTTGTAAGATAATTAGGCGAAATATTAAATGTATTATAAAATTTTAACATATTATGTAAACAGGATACATAAAATATAAACAGCGAATAAATTAAATCTTTAGAACTTATGCATTTCCTTCAAATTCATAACCTAATTACATGCATTGCCTTCGTATTTAAACCAAATATTTAACAAGAACATTTATCTGTTTTTAATACTATTTTAGTATATAGTAATTTCATTTCTAAACTAGCCACCCAGAATAACTATATATCTGAAGTAGACACGATTATGATAAAAAAAACACGTGAATTTCGAGTTCGAGGAGGTATTTTTCAAACCTACTTTCGCATAATTATTTTCTTCAAGCTCCCAGCCACAAAGTTCTTTGTTATATTGCAATGGATCCCACCTATTTTATTTCGGTTGGATCAGAGGATGACATGTTTAAATTTTTTTCTCAACAATCTGCTGAAAAGTTTAGAGAGAAGAATTAACTTCTATGGATAAATCACTAGAACTCACCAATGATTCAAATTTGTTAAAAATTATTTATTTTAGTGATTATTCCACCTTTTTCTCCAGACTTGCATCGGAAGAATGATACTCAATTCCCCGAGAAGAACAATATGTGGGCTGGTATTCTAGGAGACGACATAATAGGGTCTATTTTTATAGAACAACACCTGATTGGGCAACTGTATTGTAAACTCTAAACTTAAAATCCACTTATCATTCACTCGTTGAAAAACCAAGTCGGTGAAGAAGGAACCATGATAATCGATAAAAAAAATTGTACTTTCAAGCTTCTCCTTATTATGTTCTCCCTATGATATAATGGCGAGATGAAATATTTACTAGGAAACAGATTAGAATAAGAGGAGTTCAAGAGTGTGGTCAGTAAGATCCCCGGATTTAAGGTCGCTTGATTTTTTCTCTGGGGTTATATAAATACGTAGTTTTCTAAATGCAAGCATGCAGGCATAGTACATGGGAAACAAGTAAACAATTATGGTAATTATTTCAAAATACACATGCTATTATTTGCCAAATAGCAGAGGACAATATGAACATTTAAAAAAGTAATTTTCTATTTAAGTGTAATTTTGTGTAGCTTATCAGAAATATACAAAATTTATGGTCTTTAATTCGATACATTACAGGGTAGGAGATGCCATGTAGCACTCTATCTCAACATCAAATTTAAGTTATAATTACCACAGATGTTAGAATTGTTATGAAACTATGATGTGTATTGTCACAAAGAAGGCTTAGACTTACATTTATTGTAAATTATATATATATATATAAAATGATAAAGGAACACCATTATTGTAAAAGAAAGGTCCTATTCAAGGACTTTTGGGTATCAGGAACATATTTCTTGAGGCACTAGCAATAGTCTGCAAGCATGTTCACCTCCCAGTCACCCTGGTACCTCTTTTCCATCACTCGAATATCTCGATGAAAGCGCTCACCTTGCTCCTCGCTGTAAATCCACAGTTTTCAGAAAAGTAATCTAAATGTGAACTGACAAAATGGAACTTGGAAGCTCCACAAGTTCCTCCTCCTATGGTTGCCCAGAAAGTTCTTGTTAAGAATACCTGCCTTTAGTTTGGACTCACTGTCGCGTGGACACTTCTAATTTAGGAAAGTAAAAGCTCTATTTTCTTTGTTGAGTGCCTTGACAAAAATATTCATAAGACCAAGTTTTCTGAGGATCAACGAGAGCTTGTAAGAGGACATTGTACGAACCAGATTTCAAGCCGGGTCTTGTTTTCCGGAAACGTTTGACATAGTGCTTCTTGATTGCTCGACTATCCCACATGAATAGGAAACAGGAGAATTTGGTGTAAGTCTACTTTGTGACAATACACATCATAGTTTCATAACCGTTATCTGATACCTCAAAAATGATGCAGGCCATTGTTATTCGGGTAATGCTTTAAGCATACATATTATCAGTTTATAACAGATGAAGTATTTCGGCCAGGCGAAAAGATCTAAGTTTTAATTGTGATTATAACTTAAGTATTAAAACAATTTCTTATTTCTTCTATAGAATTATGATTATATTATGGTTATAATTAGTTGTAGCTTGATATAATTGGATTCTATGGAAGTAGTGTAGACATTATAATACAAATACTGTAATGTTGATTTAGTGTAAAAAGAATGCATGCTATGATTAGCAAAAGTTTCAGTTTATATAATGCTAATAAGTTGCACACTCTCATTCTAAATTGATGCATATGGAATTTTTTAGCGACTGATACGTGAATTTAGTTGTGCATGTGTGAAGTACAATTGCTAAAATTTCATCAGACGTAGATCTAAAAAGGAAGTTATCACTACACGCCAGATGCGCACGTGTAGAATTCTATTAGTTATGCATTAATTTTGATGAATGCGATAGAAAACGTACACGACTTGCTTACTAAAGATCTAACACGTTTCCCGCAATTCCAAACAATAGAAACTATAAAACAAAAGAACAGAGCCGGCTGCTATAGCAACGAACCCTTTTCCTAAGTGCACGGCATTTATTTTTTTTTAAATTTTTTGTTGATTCTTTTCTGCTAAGCCCCCAACTGCAGAGAAGAAAAAACGACAGCAGTATTGTGAACACCTCTATCCAGGGCGAGCACAATTGGGTTTTATAATATTATATTCTTCTTGCATTAATTTTTGATATTAAATTATGGCGACCAGAGTAGATTGTGCGTACAACTGTCGTGTATGTTTTTTTATTTGTTTTTTATCGTGTATAATCTGATAGTAGATAGTGCACGGAGAGTATGTGAGCCTGGTTGTGTGAGACGTCATCTTGTATGCAGCTGCTGCTATCTAAGCTCATCTACCAATAAACATCTCCCTTTATCTCTACATATAAACGATGTTTAGATTATGGTGTGCGTATGTGTACACAGTTACAAAAAAACAGAATTTAAAAAGATTTTTACCAACAGTTTTAAATGTCCCACTTTTAACATATGCCACATCTTGTCGCTTTCAATATTAATACGATATACAACTACAAAATTTTGTGTTGCTGCTTATTCAACAGTGCCTTTGATTTGCAATAAGAAATATACGTTACTAAAACCCTATGATGTAGAATATGTTGAGATGTATTAGACAACAGTTGTACCCTACTTCCAACTAATATTGGAAAACAAATAATTATTAAAAAATTAGAAACAAAATAATCAAACAACACAATTACTGCACTTTGACCAACAATATAAGAATAAGGCCTTTAAGCACACGTTCTTCATAAAATCCGTCACGTAAATCTCTTTGCAGACAACCAACAATATTTTTCTTATCCTATAATTTTACACCTAATTGATTTTATTATAGCATGTGCTCTTTAAATATGAAATTTGTAAATTCATGTGACAATTATTCATGTGCGTTTGTCTCTTGGAATTTTCAATGCACAATAAGTGAATTAGTGGTTACCAATAAAAATCCATATTTTAAAATTGTTTTGTCTTCTTAGTGAAAACAGAATAATTGCTATTATTTTTAAATAATTCATAGATATCCTCCCTCCTGTTTTGTTAAAACCAGGACCTTTTTACTGCTGGCGCAATCATAAGCGGAAACAAAATACAAACGTGAAAAGAAAAGTGTATAACTCTTCAAATGGTGGTCACCTCTTGCATTTAATTTTCTAGTGACCCTTAAATATTGCTATAAAGAAATATACTACCACCAAGAAAGAAGGTGTGGAGATAGTTTGATCACATTTCGTATATAAGTGAGTAGGAACGGGGGATCGTCCCTCTATCTCATGAATTCTTTCATAGAGGGCATACATTTACGAATATGGCTTTATATCTTCTTGGTGGAACATATCCCACACTACCTGGATATGGATTGTAGCTCTTCTCAATAGCTATAAATTGTGCATTTTCAATAAGGTTGAATTTTTTCTAACAAATTGTATCATGTATTCCGCCTGTGTCTAAAACAGACAGGATGGTTCATTATCAACGATATTAAATGATGAGCTTTTTTAATAATTATAAGAAAATTAATATTGTCAATACAGAAACTCGTTTATTTTTATGGATATTCAAAAATGGTATAAACATTATTATTGTCACTTTTAAGATATGATGATTTTGGCGTAGTCAAAAGTATACTGAATACAAAATAGTGCTAGTTATCGAATCCCTGGACCAATTATATGGCCACCAAGGTCACAAAATCTATGGCTTTTGAATCTATTTATATAGGGCATTATAATAGATAGAATTTGAACGAAATAAAACAGTACTATTAATGATTTGAAAATAATTTAGCCGTAGATTATCTCAAAATTATGCCTATTCATACTCTAAATGCTGTAAATTTTGCAGAAGAAAATGCCACTTATGCATTAATAAATATAGTTTATTTGAGCACAGCTTATAATGTTTGGTCCCATAATATAGTTTTTAAAGATTTTAGAGAAAACTAAAATAACATTTATTGTATAAAATTCTACCTTTATTATATATATCAACATAGTCGCTGTTTAAAAAATATAAATTTGTATTATAACTCAAACAATTTAGTACATTTTATATTTCTGGCCACGTCCCTATAATTATATTAAAAAAGTAAAGCTGAGATTGAATTATTTTAATATTTGATTAAATCAAATATCGAGCAAACCGGTCAAGTCAATATATTAAATACAGATAACAAATTGGAACCGAAAAATTAAGGGAACAAGCTGAAATTGCATTGGACCCGTGTTTATGACATTAAAACGTCATCAGCATTGCTCTTGTTAGTAATTAGCTGCACCCACGTACGAATACATATTTGATTTCTTGTATATATACTTTCAATTCGTGAGTGAGCATATTATGAGAACCATCGTAATGTTTCAAACTTGCAATTGAATAATCATTACGTTAGTTTGATATTAATCTACACGAAATTACCAATATGAGAATACGAATTTGTTGCTTCCTTGGCTGTACATGAATATATTATTTTAATATTTGATTAAATCAAATATCGAGCAAGCCAGTCAAGTCAATATTTTAAATGCAGGAATCAAATACGTATCGAAAAATTAAGACGTCATCAGCACTGCTCTTGTTAGTAGTTAGCTGTACCCACGTACGAATACATTTTTGATTCCTTGTATATATGCTTTGTGAACTTGAGTGAGCATACTATGAGAGGTATCGCAATATTTCAATGTTGCAATTGAATAATAATTACGTTGATTTGATATTAATCTTCATGAAATTGCCAAATTCGCATGAGAGTAAGCATTTGTTACTTCCTTGGCCGTACCTGAATATATTATGTTAATATATGATTAAATCAAATATCGAGCAAACTGGCCAAGTCAACATATTAACCGAAATTGCAGTGGACACGTGTTTCTGTCATTAAGACGTCGTCAGCATTGCTCTTGTTTGTAATTAGCTGTACCTCACGTACGAATACATATTTAATTCCTTATATATAAGCTTTGAGATCGTGAGTGAGCATATTAATATGCTCACTCACGATTGTAGAAAAATTGTATGTGATATCATACTTTTATATGAAGAGGATATTAAAGGGTAACTTTTTAATAACCTTATTGAGAAGGTTATTCATCATAATTGCATGTAGGACTCAACCTACTACCAAAGAAAAATTAAATGAGGTCCAGTAACAAGGACTTTTCGAGATATCAGAAATAATAGAGTAGCTCAAGAGACAAATTCTTGAACATATATCGTTCTGAATTGTTACATTTCGTTACAAAATTGTTTTCATAAAGAAACATTTGGTACCCCGATGGATAGTAATTGTATTGGCTGAAATTGTGATGAACAATTGCGATAATGATAAGTATTATATATTTTTTTCAATTCTTGTCAGTAGTTGTGATAAGATTTGTAGGGACCCGATATTCCCAATAAAATTCTCAAACTCATCATGTATCCCCTAATAATTATTTGCGTTATTTGAAGCGTCTGTATATCAGATAATTTAATGCCTATGCCTCAGTAGCATACGTCATAACAGACAAAACACACTGATTGCAAACCCTTATGGTACACATGTCTGAGTATAAGGTTAGTTCCAACTCTTTTTAGTTCAGACAAGACTATTCTTTGAAAAATCTGACAAATTTTATTTGTATATATGTTCCAATAAAATTATAAATATATCATAGCTAGGCTCTATAGATATTGTGGTATTCTTTGCATGGGTCTTATAATACAACTTATATTTAGGTGTAAGCAATGGAGAAGGTTGTGGAAGGTGCACTACACTTATTTATAAACATCTCTTTTCAGTAATATGATCATTTTACATCAGTATCAACTTAGTATACAATATAAAGTATCATATGGTACAGCAATATTCACTTGGTTGGAAATAACTTGAGAAGGTACATTTTGTTTCATGTAAATAGTACTTCTACAAATAATAGGTTTTGTTAGTACTTTTGATTTATCTTGTGTTTTTAAAATAATTAAATTGTTCTTACTTTTCTATCTCCAACTATAGAACCGCTCTGCTCCCTAAAAAATGTTTTGCAGCTAAGAACTTTATAACTGAGTGGATCAAATTTAAGCGGATGGAAAGTTGGACGCAAATAAGAAAATTGAATCCGCGAGAAACTTATATTTGTACTCAAAACAATCCATACCCACTCCTCTTATGCAATATATAGTTATTTCGTGTGGATATTTGATTATGTTCAAACAACTGTATTTAACATAACAAAAACGTACTTATGCAATTTACAAACACTTGATGTATTATAATATACTACTCAAACATACGGAAGGTATATGTGTGGGCATCACTTAAAAAATATACTCAAGTGTGTGTGATTATGTAAATCTGTTGATGGAGCTTGAGAATTTTAGTCTGCGTAATGAACGACGTACGTGAAGTCTGTAGAAATATTAATTTAGAAGAAAGTTGTGCTATTTTATAATGTTTAGATCTATTATCTCATACAGTTCCAAGCTGCATACATTACTGTTTTTTAATAATTAAATACATTTCTATGGTAATCAGGATTTCAGTATAAATGAAGGCAAGATAACGAAATTATATAATCTTTATAGCGAACGATCTTGTGTTAGCTAAATACTGTTCTGATTTTTATTTTATATTATTAAAGTTTTCTTTGATATCATGGCCAATAAGCTATACACAAATAATGAGTACATACAATTATTTTACTTTTTAGCTAGAACTTAGTACATAGTTCTTAACAACTCTAGCAATAAAACATACGCCTCCTTCCTCTTGGAATTCAATATTAACAAATGAATAGGGGAATACCTAGATTGGTTAATTCAATCAACAACTTATTAGGGCTGTCCCACCTATTTCCTGATGTGCTGATAGTTAAACGTACATCTTCTCCCTATCTATCAGATTTACCTAGGTGTCAAAATAAGTAAGCGGATCGGTGTAGTTCTCAATTCTGAAGCCTAATCTCCTACCTCTAGGTATTAGTTACTCAGCCCTTTTCATTTTAATTAATCAGCTCAATTAATGTTGAAGACAGATATATATACCCAATATTATAGCGATCATCACAACACTGAACACCGATAACTACACTTTTATAAAAGTAGCAGATAAACTGTCCAATATAATACCCGTCTCAACTGAAATAAGGTAGATAGACAGCTGCCTTATTCATTACCATAATAGAAGAAATGATTACAGAAGTCATGGAGGCTGGAAGAGGGTATCGATTGGGGAGACGGAGAGATAAAAGTTGTATGCTATGTTGACGATGCTGTATTTATTTCCGAAGACGAAGACAACATGCAGAGGCTTCTCTACAAGTTCGAACAAACTGCTTCAAGGTTCAACATGCGGATATCTGCGACAAATACACAATACAGTCCCTCACGATATCTAGGGACCCGCGCAGATGTAAATTCGCCGTTTACAACAACAGCGTCGAATAAGTTATGCACTTCAAGTACCTTGGGGCCAACATAACAAGTAACAGGGACTTAAAATAAGAAGTGAAAGCTCAAACATCGAAGGCAGCCTGAATATC
The DNA here is from genome assembly GCA_033557685.1 of Sperchopsis tessellata. Lineage (NCBI taxonomy): Eukaryota > Metazoa > Arthropoda > Insecta > Coleoptera > Hydrophilidae > Sperchopsis > Sperchopsis tessellata. Next base: position 17,333 of record JAWQRN010000486.1, read on the forward strand.
GGGATACTTGAGAGATGGAATATGGCCCCAACAAAACGACTCATAAGAACAACGGAGAACTTTAAGATCCATGGTAGGATGTAGCCTACTGGACCGCATAAGGAGCGCAGACATCAGAGCACAGTGCGACATCCAAGACGTGGTCAGATGGGCCCAAGTCAGGAGACGGGAATGGGGAGACCATGTTGACATGATGAACAATACCAGACTGCAAAAAATTGCCAGGGTGAGACTCTCAAGATCAAGTAGACCTCCGGGACGACCACCAATACGCTGGTGCTGTAAATAAAAACAGGATATAATCCTAAGTATAGGAAGAAGAAGAAGATATTCATGTTTATTTAACGTTTTTTTAAATTCTTTAATAACTTTTTTGAGTTTCACGTGATGCAGCACGTAAACTAGCTTCAGCATTTTCTAAAACAAATTATTTATATTGGGTAAACATCTCAAAACGGCTATCTGCATACGACTATCAGAATGCAAATTTTATTCCGAGAAGTTTTGTTTTAAATCTAAATATTTAAACTAGGAGTGCGACAAAACTTTAAAATTAATTTGGAAGCTGGGCGATTTGGGTATAATGATATTTACTCTCTTCTTACAGCTTCTTTATTTTTACTGTTTTTTTTTTAATAAAGGGAAGATATTTCAAACTATTCGGCTTCTATGTAAACAATTTTAATGAAATAATACTAACAAGTGCCAAATTACAACAATTGTAATAAAGAAAAAATGTTGTCATAGATCATCAGCCAAAGCCTACTGCATTTATGTTAGTAACAAGCTTTAAAATAATGCATATTTAGAACATTTTCAAGGCCCAATACTTCAAAAACTGTTACACCTAGATCTATCAACCCTTATTTATTTGAAATAAAAAATAGGATCTAGAAGAAAATGTAAACATATGTAGGGTGTTTCTTTTAATAAAATCACCTCTATTATTATATCACGTGACCAATGGAAACCTTCGTTTCTTTAGTAGTACTTAAAAATATATAGATGAAACCCTACAACGTTTGAATTTAACTTCTTTTTATACCTCTTCTAACAAAAGAGGTAACAAAATATAGTGAAGCAACTTGTACAGTGGATAATGGTGTTCAGCGCTCTTTTGGAAAACATATACATGATATATGCGAATATGAAGTGGATGTAAGTGGATATATTATATGGATATACTTACATAGGTGGATGTAAATGTACACCATTTTGACTGGCGGCACGCTCCTCTATAATACATTTCTTATAATAGATTAATGAACCTCAAATGTATCTGCTTGCACTGAGAGAGTCTTGCAATATAAAATTCAAACATAGTTGGTACTAACATTGTATTTAGTGATATAAAAACTTTTTTTTTAATAGCTGTGTCCAGTAGTTTACAGTCTATTAAAATACTTCCCAACGCAAAGGTAATGTAATTTATTGAACGAGATTGACACACTTTATAGGTTTAAAATGTTAATTAAATATATATTGTAGGTAATATTCTTTATAATCCCGTTAGATGCGATATAACCACTGATGACCACTCCCTCACAATTAGTATACAATTTATCTATGAATTTAGAATATTAAGATTTACAAAAAAGCTTATAAAATAAATATATAATAAAAGCTCCTAATTATTGTCCTAACAAATGTCAGAGAAAAAAAATATTTCGGCGACCTATGTTTATGTAATTAAGCAGGTAGGGAAATTTTTATATACCTTTAAATCAAGCTAAGAAAAAAATTATATGTGGACGCATTTCTAATTTTCTGTACATATCAGAGCAGTTCTTTCTGCCACACATTAAATATTTTTCATTTATTGCATCTTAATTTTTACACTCATACGTAAAATATTATTTTCGCCTTTTATATGTTATATGTACAATTTTTACTTATCCATCCACCTTCTTTTTTCCAATCCAGGCATATTCGGCCCTGCCTTAAGCTTATAAACATTCTGATGTAAAATCCATGCTTTATGGACATATCAGAGCACTTCTTTCTGTCACATATTCAATATTTTTCATTTACTGCACCTTAGTTGTTAAATCCATAAGTAAAACATTATTTTTATATGTTTGCCATGCAGCCACAAATCGTAGATAATAAACAGATCTTGGAAACTTTCTATCTAACAACCTGGAATACACTTTCACTCATTCTTCTAGATTGTTCACATCTTCATCCACCTGCCTTTTTAGAGCACACAAAACATATATACGGCCCTACCTTAAGCTTATAAACAGTCAAATGTACAATCCACCGCTACTTTAATACATCCATATAAAATGGAATACAGCCAAGCACCTAGTGGATAAATTCAGCCTGATAGAATTGTACAGCTTCGATCCCAAGCATCATTGCTCAAATGGAATATATTGGTGCTAGTATAATTAGGAGAGGAAATTAACAAAGAACAATGGTAAACATTTCTTCACGAAGATATACCAATATTCTGCTAAATGAATCTCTGTATGCAGACATAAAATAAGATGTTCTAAAAGTGTTATTTGCTGCTGAAAAGAGTTCACTTGAACTATCGAAGACAGCTGATACCAATCGCACACGGTGAAGTTATTACAAGATTAGGTCATGATCGATATGTATTACGGGTCCCAGCAGAACAGCAAGATACAAGATGATTTAAGGTATTCTATTACAGGAAAGATGAAGTTAAGGGCTCACAGCATCTTGTTTATGCACTTCCGTAAAATTTTAGAATATATATATATAGAATTTGGATAACAGGGAACATTTTTTTAAAATTTGAGGACTTATGCCAATGCAGCTCAATAACCACCAAAAATAATAAGTAACTCAATGTACTCCTCGATAGCTTAAGTTCCCAACATGCTATTAAAGTATTCATAAAAAAGTTGTGAAAAAAAGTGAGATTAAATGCTGCAGAAAGAGAATATATTGTTACCTCGGTAGCTCTGTCGCGAGCTAGTGCTGTATCGAACCCAACTGATTTGGTAGGGTTTTGTAATTAAGTCTAAGCACTAACCGGGGAGTCCGTACATTTTATGAGCGCGTGTTAAGAGATCCAATTTTATGTGTAAAATTAATAGTGCAAATTTTCGTTTGAAATAACGTTAACTTGTATTAAAATATGCACATTTTATGACCTTTTTGCAACATTAAATTATGGAAAAGGGTGAACGTGCAGAATAGTCAATTATTTAATACAGATAATAGTTTTTTTTTTTATTGGAGACGAAGGATATTTATGACCTGTAAAATTGGTGCAATTCGAAATGTAAGCGAGCTGGCACGGCTACCAAACATATCGTAGGTTCGAACTAAGCCCAGTTAATTGGTATTTTTGTGATATGGATAACAGTTTCCATTACATATTGTTTGTTTATTGTTTATTTGTTCATTTAACTTCGCCCTATTTTCGCTGAAATGGCCAATCAACGACGCCAGGGAATAGGATCCTCACCTGGAAATTTTCCGCATCCAGTGTTCTAACTGGAATTGGGTTCTTTTACGTGCACATGGTCTTCATTTTACCTATAATACACGGGACCCACCGTGTTACGTACCTCCTGAAAGACGAGCACTACAAAGACTTTTCCCTAATCACAAAAAGCCGACCGCCATTCGGACTCGTACCCGAGACCCCACGCTTATTAACCTAGTATTTAGCCACTGAGTTACGAGACTACTCCATTACATATTGTATTAGTATGTTAACGAGTAGAAACTTTCAGTTTGAAGAATTTCCAAATATGGTAGTACAATTTTTATTCTGTTGATATTGCAAGAATGTACAAAAATGAAGCGAAAAACACTTCACTTTATGTATACTATGAACAGTATACATTTTGGTAGCACTTGCGTAATGTGATTTCGTACGTAGTTATTCAATTTTTTTTTCACATTATTTATATTTTTAAAGCTTTTGTGTATCTGTTAAGTGTTAGGTTTACAATAGTTTTCAAAACATGGGTATTCAAAATCTGCCTAAGCCCAAAATTGTTGAAACTTAAGTATTACTATTAAAAACTAAACTTGTGATGTATTACAAAATATGTAAAATATCACAAGTATTTGGGAACAATGACCACCTTTTCATTAAGTATTAATTATCCTCTATAACAAAAAAAGACATAAGGCATTTGGCAATTTACTATCTAACGACTTATCGTTTATTATTTACACTGTCTTAGAAAATCGATAAAACTTATAATATCTGCTATTTATGATTACGCAATACAACTTAAAACTGATAAAATGCATATTATTAATTTTAAATTCCAGTCGACTGATCTCTTAGATATGCTTAAGAAATATATTATATATTCTGCAAGCATAAATATAATGAATAATTTTAAATAAAACATCAATGTCAGAAAGGAGAACAAAACATTACATGTAAATAATGGCAGATGTATTATGTGCGCTTAAGGACATGCACCAAGCAGGCGTAATGTTTAAGTCATATAAATAAATAATCATTTTGTTGCATTTACATATTAATGAATAAATGCACTTAGCCATAATTACGCAAATTGATCTTAAGTGTATTGGCAGGGAAATGGATAGAAAACTTTTACAAAACCATTACAAAATGTACCTGCATAGTCCTGGAAAAATATTACTTAATACTGTTTACTGTAAAATGGTACCTGCAGAACAAAAAACATATATTAACAATTTCGATTTCATGTAAAAGTTAAATTGCTTAGAACATTTAGTTCTATTTATTACTTAGTTTCTTTCAGAAGTCTGAAAATGCTTATGGTGTACAGTATTGATAAATTAATGGAAAGTAAATAATTTGTCAATAGTGCAATATTTTTTTTTCAAACTAATATTCCACCAATAGTACCTACAGATAACATGCTCTAATATCAATGACGTGTATAAAAGCACCATGGGAAGCTGGGATCACGGTTGGCATACTAAAATTGTTGGAGATGTTATACATACAGTTCTATCATGACTGTAACTATAAAGGAGAGTTTCCTCACCATATACAAAAATTAAAATATATCATCACGATTTAAAAATAAAAAATATTGTTGTTCCACAAAGTTTATTATACATACATAATATCGCGACCGGTTTCGACCACATTAGGTCATTCTCAAGCTAAAGCACAGTACAATAATTAGCAACTTTACCAAACAATTATTTCAAAACTGCAATCCTAGCTTTCAGTCAGTGAACGCAAGAACACAACTAACCGGTGTCACAAGACCACCACCAAATTTCAAGTGAAGATTATTTAAAAGATATAGACGTCGAGTTTTGCAACAATGATAGAAAATAGAGTACTGCGAGGAATTAATTCTCAAACAATGGCCGGAGGCCGATTCAATCAATCTTTTAAATTTACAATTTATACGGAGATCAGCCGGCCTTAAACTCATCACTATTTAACATAATATTCTTGAGAGTCGTCTGGATAAAAACATGATATTCACAATATTCCAAATAAAAATTTATATATATATATATATATATATATATATATATATAAATATATGTTTTTTAATTTACTAATTGTCCTTCTTAGACACTATCACACGTGCTACGATCGTTTCGGGATCGAATCAGCTTCTGTTGGTGGTTGATAGTACACTGATGTTTATAACTTCTTAACAAGTATGTCTTTGTGGGAGATATGTAATAGGGTGGTTTGGTTAGGGGAGGATGTGTACGTTTGTCAGCCAGATGTTTATTCTTCGGACTAGGTGTGTGTTGTAAATTTGTAATAGAGTGATATATTGTGATGTATTGTCTGGTCATTTAGCATTTCTGGGGACTTGAATTTACATATTTCTATTTGCTCTTGGGCTGTAATCTGGGTATTTTTATATTTATGACTGTCATTAATTAATTATGGGATCCATTGAAAGTTTCTTTTCTTATAGGTGTAGTGCAAAGGTTGAATGGTATATGTGGGGATTTTTAATGCTTTGAGTTGTTCATTGTATCTTTGATAAAATGACCTTGTTGTTTCTCCTATTTGCATGTGGGGCAAGTTAGTTTGTATACGCCGGATTTTGTTAAAATGTCGCTTATATTTGTGCGTGGACGGAATGTGTTGATTGTGTTATTTGTGGATTTAATGCAATTTTGGTATCATGCTGTTTTTAAAGTTTGGTAATTCTGAATATTTCGGGACCAGTGAATGTAAAGGTTAGCCATATGTTGTTGTTGGCTTTCGTGTGTTTTGGTATTTGTTTGTGGTATATTTGTTTTGTTATTGTATTTATGGGGTATCCGTTATATAATAACAAACAGCACTAAATCATCTGCAAAAAAACGCACAATGATATATCTAATTCTCCTAAGTTCAAGTAGCCTATGCAATTATTTCAGTAGTGGTTTGCATTCTTTAATTATTTCGTTCATATATACGTTAAACAACGTTGGGCTCAGACTTCCACCCTATCTTAGTCCCTCATTTATTTAAAATTTTGTGGATCTCATGTTCCCACTCGCTACATAATTGGGGGTATTCTTGTATATTATCTTAACCGCATTTATCAGATTCATTTTTACTACCCCATAGTTTCTCTCTGTCCTCTCTGTTGAAAGCTTTTTCCAAGTCTATAAATATTATGTATGCTTTTGTATTCCTTTTCAGTTTCTTTTTTATTATTTCCTATAGAGTAAATATATGCTCGTTCGTACTTATCCCCTTTCTGAATCTCTTCTTTCTAACACTTTTTCATATATTTTTAATCAGTTTCCATTCGAAGTGACTTGTTGTGTTGTGTACCATTTAGTGGGTTAAAAGTGTCGAAACAATATTTCTTTTGCTAACTCTGCTTTAAGCGAGGTCGGCAATTTGCTAACAATGTGTTGTAACACGACGAAATTCGAAACTGAGGTATTTGTGGGACCTGGTTACCATGGATAAAACTATATTTAAGAAATACAACCCAACATTAGCTGAAGTCGAGACAGAAAAATAACGAGAAATTGCATTGAAAAGAACGAATCCTCACAGAGGTGGAAAGTAGATCAAAGACACAAATAGAAAAAGAACTAACCAGATTGAAAGAAGATCATGGCTGGACCGTAATCCAATCACGCAAACAAAAATGAGATTCCCCTTCAGATAATGTACGAAGAACCCGCCAAAGACTGCTGATAACCACAGAAAAACGAAGAACCAAAAAATACCCCCGATAAGGCTCACGGCAGTACATGAGTATAAAATAATGACTGACGCACTTGATAATGTTGCAAAAGATAAATACTCAATTAAAATTAATGGAAACCAGATTAAAATTATGCCAGTGAATATCGACAGCTATAGAAAGATAATCCACTTGCTTAAAAAAAAAAAAACGTTGAACACCACACTAACCAACTGAAACAAGATAAAAATAAGGATTGCCAGAAGCCCAAAACAGACCCATCCAAATGTGCCTTATGTGCAGAACAATACTCTGCGAGTTACAAAAGTTGCAAAGTCTATAAGGAAATTCAAACTAGGAAGTTTCCCCCTACGACAAAAGACAGATAATATTGACCAGCACGAACACAAAGGACGAACCTTTTTAAACCACCAACTAAAACCAAGAATATCCTACGCTATGACAACGCAGAGGAGTAATGATGAAAATCAAGAAGCTGAAAAGCAACCGGAACAAAAGTCATCGAGTATAATCGAAAGACTGGAATATACGGTTTTCAAACTCGCAATGAACTCCCTGGTTTGTGCCAAATGACACATTACACCATGACATTCATGTGCGTTTGGTGCGCGTATTTTAAGTACTTGTCGCGCCTCGAAGTACACACAAACCCGTTGGCAGCAAATCAGCTAGACAACAGTACTCGAACCTACCGCTTAAGGTATCTGATTCTTCTCGAGCTGAACAATGCCAGTTAGATTGATCTGGCTTAATTTATAAAATGTTACTGCACTTCTTAAGCTGCTATATTCATGTAAGATTCTTAATGTAGATTCCTAAATCTCGTTATTCTAATTATCGATAACATTTGTTTATTGCCTTCGGGCAGACTACAATAAATACTAGAAGTTAAAAAAAATATATTTTTATGCGTTGCTTAATGGTGTAATTTCCCTATAATTGTTGTACTCTGTTATATCTCGCTTCTTGTGTATTGGTATTATCATGCCTTCCTCCCTATCTTTTAGTATTTGTTTGCTTTTCCATGCTTCATTATATATTTTCCTGTTTAGTTTTATTCCCTCATCTCCCATATTCCTCAGCATTTCTACCGATATTCTATCATGACCCGCTGCTTTACCGTTTTTCAGTGTTTTGATTGCTTCCTTTATCTCTTCGATTTCTATTTCGTCTTTGTTTAGTTTATTTTTTGATATGTTGTTCTCAGTTTTGCTGTTTTCGTTTCCTCTTGGACATATTGTTTCCATCTATCCATTATCAATTGGCGCCTGTTATCATTACTCCTTCTTTGTTGTTCAGAGATCTCGTCTGTGTTGTTTTTTCCTGCCTCATATTTTTGATTGCTATAAACAACAGTTTTTGGTTCGTTTTACTGTTTTTCTAATTTTTCTTCCCAGTTTTATTGTTTACTATCTTGTACTAAGTCACTTACTTTCTTTCCCTGTTCTTTGTATTCGTTTTATTTTATTTGCGACTCATCTTGTAGATACTCTTTCCACCTTTTCTTCCTTTGCCCTACTTCTTGTATTATTTCCTGGTTTCATCAATTTGTCTTTTATTTTCTGTTTCCCGTCTTTATTGTTCCATATGTTTCTCTCGCGCTCTCCATTACGATGTTGTTAATTTCATCCTTAATTTGTCTATTTCTACGTTATTAATTATTTCCAATCTGTTTATCGTATAATCAAAAAGTTCTCTCTTTCCTTTCGTGAAGTTTGAAGCATAATATATTTAGCATTAGTATAAATTGTGCAGAAAAATATACTCAAGGATTCTCGTGGTAACTACAAATCCAATATAATATATCATATAACTTTCCAGACGCCAGTACCCACTATGACCTTGCATGCAAATAATTTAAACATATATTACAGTAACCAAGAGAAAGCCAAAAGACATAAAGAATAGCTTCGAAGTGTCCTATGCTCAATGTGTGATAAAAATCGACCAGCAAAGTATAGTATTACAAGAAGTATCAAGAGTACCAATTACATCTGAGCTGAAGTACAGCAATAACCTAACCGAAAACCTCAATAAGCGTTCATGATAGAAGGTCATATCGAGCAAAATTAATGCGAAGCTAAAAGCAAAAATTTTCACCAGAGCTTTTGAAACATGGCACAAGCCTTACGCTTAGAAAGGGGAATAATATTTGTCCCTTACCAAATTGTGATGAGTGATTACACTGTAACTCATTTGAAACATCTTCAAAGAGATAGATCAAGTACTGGTGGAGATAGAATACAAAGATTCCTTAACCTTCAACTTTATGTTGAACTTATCGTAGAGTTATTAACAACATATTTGTGGATCTTTTTAAACTAATGTGTCCGAAGTTGGGGACATAAACGGCATCCATTCTTAAACTATGGCTTCGGCAAACTCATTTTCAAACGACAAACACATATTCCGGAATGTAATAATATTATGCTGAGGAAATTCTTTGAACAAATATAGCATTTAATATGAAAGTTGCGAATATGACATATGTAATTGTTACGCTATTTAAGTTATAGACAATATCAAAGAGAAAGAGAGTGTGCATAGCTTCTTATGTGCTAATGTATGTTCCACGGTTATTGTGTATATGAATGTATATGCCGCCATTTCGTCCTCTGTTGCTTCACCAAATGAAGTGAATGCACTGATCCAAACTCGACCGGATCATATTTATATAGGCTAGGAATGGGGTGGGGCATTTGCACTCCATCGCAAAGCTTGAAAATATCCCTTGCAACAGAGGACGAAACGTCGGCACTTATCAGATCCTCTACACGGTTTCCACGCGAAAATAATATTCATATACTGCTAATACATGACCTTGATTGAAAGAAGACGAAATATCAACATGATTTTTGTTATATGAGTGAAAAGGAATGTGTTTTAAACAGAACTGGGGAGGTAGTTCAGTTGTTTTCTTATTTGACAAATAAATTAAAAATAATTTTCTTAAAATAATAATAAATCATTATAAATAGCAATAATGTCATTTAGTGAATAAGTAATTTTTTTTAAATTACAACTCTTCGACAAAAAATTTAAGCTGATTAACAAATTACATTTAAAAGAAGAACAACATAATCAGAAATTGAACATAGATTTAACGTGAAGAGAGCGGATATCTTAACCAATCTGCCACCCACATTTACAGCTATTATTTTTTTTTTTTACTAAATAATCAGTTATAGATGTAAAATCTTGTAACTATAGTTTCCACTAAACTAGTAAAGAAATAGCAATCAAATTATGATATATTGCAATAAATGTTTATCTTATAATTTACAAAATTTTGCTTTCGTGACAATTTTGATGCAGGTGGTAATTGAACGAAAACTAAGTTTCATGAAAAACATTTACCTGGAAATTTGAGTGGAAATAGTGGTATTTGATGAAATGGCTAGAAAAACTATACAAAAAGATTTTACTTTCTTAAACTATTATTGGTATGACCTTGATTACGTCATTTTTAAAATATACAACTTTTCGGTATTAATCCTTTTCGAGTGTACTTTTAACCAGATAATGTAGCAATCCACGCAAGTTAATTTAATTTATTATGATAATTTGATTTCATGGGTATTGTGTTAAAAATGTGCTGTAAGAAATTATGAAGCCCTCTACTATTGAGCTATTCTGGGGTTCAGTAATTGTAGTGTGTTCAACTTCATTGTAATCATTATGAAGCATTCAGAATAAAAATAATAAACCTGTCTTAGATGAGACAATTAATGCACGAATCTTTAATGGAAAACTATTTATCTATGTACATAACGAATTTGGATAAATTCCTTCTGCTGTTGAATGTTATCATTTGATGAAGTTTTTCTAGAATTCTCAGGGGTAATTGGATTTTGTACTTAATGATATCAAATACCAACGCTATCATAAGTTTCATTAGAATGGAAACACTATCTATTCGATCTTAATAGCGCAAGATGCGGATATGCATTTTTATATTTTCAGTTAAATTAAAATAACTTTATATTTCGCAACATTTTCAATTGGAGATTAGTATCGCAACCGGATAAAACAGTTTATAAACCTGGATTATAATAGATCTTATCTTTCCATCAAATTCGAGTTTATTATATCTCTTAAACTAGTTAATTGACTTTATAACAGATGTATCCAAAGCGTATTAAACAAGGCAAATAGTTTATGTAATTTAAAATGTAATGAGAATATAGAATGTGCGGTTAATACTAAACAAATTATATATTATTGTACAAATATTTGCTTCAGAATAAAATCTATTTCACAGTTATTAGCTTCACATAAACAGATGGAAATGGATCCAGCAGTAAATTATAAAGAATGGCTGTTATTTGAAAGCACCATTTTATTATTATTATTTTTTAATATGATTATATTTTATTGAGACACATCAATACAAATATTTTTCTGACATTTAAATAAAATTATGAAATAGCTTAGTGCTATCACTTGAGTATATCAATTATATATATATATATATATATATATATATATATATATATATATATATATATAT
>JAWQRN010000487.1:0-28948 GCA_033557685.1 Sperchopsis tessellata
TAACATCACTCGCCTTGAAAATGTCCCTTGCAACAGTGGACGAAACGTCGGCACTTGTCAGAGCCTCTATACGGTTTTCACCCGGAAACAACATTCATACACATACTAACAGTGGAAGTCTATTACATTTAATGTCAGATGGAAACTATGCCACCAGAATATTGGGGGCCATTTAAAAAGAAAATACACAATTCCTCCATATTTCTTTTGATTGTCTTTGATTAATCAATGTCAAAAAGACTAAAAATAAGTCGACTCGTTTTTTATAATAAAAAAGTATTTCCTTTCTCTTACACTTATGTTTTATGGGTCATTTTCAAGCTACTAAGAACACTGCATCATCAGCATAAGTCTCTGTAATCTAAGTTACTTTTGTTTATGATTAATAAATATTTCCTTGAAATTTTTTTTCTAACATTCTTCTGTAATAATGCTAGAAATATAGTCACTACAAAAATTAAATATCAACGCCGTGCCTCTTATTTAAAAAAAACATATTTACAAATAATGTAACTTGTGATCACATCAATGCATGTTTTTTTTTTCCGTAATTGTGTCGTTTCATTATATCCAGTTAAGAAAAGTCAGCTACAGCATGATCTCAAAATAACTCTCCAACAGTTTAATCTGTGTCTTTTAATGTTTTGGTGTGTTTTGTTCATAGGTCCAATACCATAGACACTTTAAAGGAAGTGTTTGGTACCATCTTAGAGTATGTTGAAAAGGAGCCGCCGAACCGTCCGGAGATTAGAGAAGCTGCTCCGGCAGAAAAGAGAATGAGGTTTTCAGCACCTAATTCGAGTTGATTGTATCGTAAGTATATGCGCATATGGATTGATGTACAGATGGTTATAATGGTTGTGGCATGTTGTTCAGAAGAAAGCTGGTGTGGAAAAAAGCGTTAATTAACGATGATTTTGAAATGTATTTGTTTTATGAGCCGTTAAATACATTTGCTGATGTGTTTCGTTTTGTAAGTATTTTGACTGACTGTTTTTTTTTTTTTTGATATATTGAGAGGCTTATTTGCAACCCTCGAAAACTCCCTTTGCAATTTTGCGTGTTGAATTTATATAATAATATAAAAGCAATTTGACTATGATTGTTTGAATTGTCAATTTTCAGGAAGATAACCAATTAAAATTGTGACAAAACAACGAGTCGACAAATAAAATTGCAATATACTTACGCTTGTAGTTTTTCGAGGGTTGGTAATGTATCAGGATCTATTATAAGTCCACTGGAATGACTGAATTCAAAAAATTAGTATACATATAGGTAGATTACCAGACATTTTTGGAGATGAGATGTTTTCAATTTAATACGTTGAAACTAGAATTTTTGCTGGTGTATTGTAGATTACTAAATATGTATGAATTTAGCGTCTGTTTGGGTTAGATTGGAACTGAATTGATGAAAATAACTTGTAGAATTCATTTTTTTTTTTTAATAAACTTGGAGAAATTTTGGGAAAAGACTCAGATGCTGTTATTACTTTTTGAGTGAAGAATAGTATAATGGATCAGTATTGGAGGAAAAAATATAGACATAATAAGCGGCTTGTTGGTAAAAAGTGAAAGGCGTCAGATGCTGGTCTGTTGTTGGTATGAAGCCCTACGTTGTTTGATAACTCTTCTAACTATACAAACAAGTTTATTATAAGTAGACAAGCATAAACTTACTTGATATGTAGCGTATTGGTTTCTGCGTTAGTAGGTAAACCTATTACCTTGTTAAGCAAACCAAAAAAAAATGTGATCGATGAAAAAAATCCCATTGCTTTACGAACATTGATGTCTCTAATTAAATAAAAAGCAGGATTTTGTCACAGAACCAGTTGTGGGGTGTTTAGGCTTCTCTGTGAATGTGGAGCTAACTATATTGGTCAGACTGGTCGGTCATTTCAGACTAGATAGATCCAGTTTTGCTTGCTAGTCATGTTGTTTCCTGTGAACACAATCCCGATCCCAAAAATCCATTCATCTTACATCTGCTCCCTTAAGGCCATAAACTGAATATCGCAGAGTATCTGGAGATATACCTTAGCTTCCATATCAATCCTAACCATAATCTTAACGAGTCGCAAAACGTTTCATATAATCCTATGATTCATTCTCTTCCTACCGGTTCCATCACTCATCCTAATGTTGGTACTAACCAACATTTGCTTATTCTGTAGTGCTGTGTTTCACGTTGACCAGAACATACGTTCAGGTAATTGTTTTGTTTTAATTAATTTGTTAGATTTTTGTTACGATGTAAAACATGTTTTTAGCTTGATGATGACCCTGAATGGTCGAAACCGATCGCTAAACAAGTAACAAAATTTTGTGGAAGGACAACATCCTGCTTTTTATTTAATTATCAATATTCACAAGACAGCAAATTTCCTTTTTAACAATTTAAATGCCTCTTTCATTCGGTTATCTGTTAAGTTTTTAAAACTTATCAGCCTTTAGTCAAATGATCTGCAAGTTGGCATTGAAAGCTATGTTACAATTCATTCGTATTTTAATGTTATAATTTTCTAACCTAAACTTAAACTGAGCAGCTTGAAAGCAATGAGATGAGAATTTGAAGAGGCTACAACTTTACACTTGTCAGGTGGGTTATATGAGATAGAAATATCTACAGCTTGTTTCTACAAGAGTTCTCTTATCAAAACATTACCAATAATGGTATATTTGTATCATATGTAACTTAGATGTAATAATAGTTACTTTATAAATGGACCTTAGTCTTCAAAGTATTGAAATAAATAAATAAATATGCATGGCACACAACTTATTTAAAATCTTTCTACAAATGAGTCAATTGTATGTTATGTATGCAGAGGAAAGAATACTACAGTTGTTGAATGAGTAATTCCTTTATTTATTTATATGTATTGTATTTATTACATTTCTAATAAAAGTTTTCTTAAAATATTTAGTATTTCTGTTCTCCCCTCAATAAATATCCTTTAATTTACAAATTGTTTTTTCATTCTTAGTAATAAAAAATAGTTCAAAATTATACCCATCTACAGGCTAGCAGATGTACCAAATTCATTTGATATCATTTTATTTTAAATCTAGGAGTCCATCTTTTTTAATTTAAAACAGTAACAACACTGAAATGAAACAAAACATTCAGTTTCTTACTTACAACGACTGATAAAAAATCTGTATTAATAAAGGCAGTAAAAGAAGAATGAGCTATTTTTCTATACATAGTGTTTACATTTTACATAAAAAAGAATTCATTAAATTAACACAATTCATTCCGCGCAAAATTAGGCAAAACAAAAGCACAAGGATGTATTTCACTGCTGTAATACTTAAGATCAAGTTTCTTCAAATCTTCATTACTGAATTTAATTTTGGGTACACTAACGTCGCAATCCTCATCTAGGGAAGCGATAGCGAAACCAATTTGACCAGACGGGTAAGTAGGTATTGTAGTATAAGCATACTTGACATCTTTGAAATGCTTCCGGCAATGCTGAAGAGTCATTTTAATATGAGGTAGATCCAGCCATTGACACCCAAGTTGAGAGCATATGATTCCACCTGGTTTTAAAGCTTCTTTGAGAAGTTTAAAGTAAGATTCTGTAAACAGGTTAGTAGCCGGACCTATAGGATCACCGGAGTCTGTTATTATCACGTCGAATTCATTCTTGTGGTTCTTCATGTATTCGAAACCGTCGCAGATGTTTAAAGTTAATTTTGGTGAGCTGAAACCTTTAGCCATGTCGGGCAAGTATTTTTTGCTGGTCTCCACTACCCTCCTGTCGATTTCCACTTGAACGAATTCTTTTACTAATGGGTGTTTGTCTACCTGGAATTTATTGAATGAGATATGAAAAAATCATGAATTTTAATGTGTCCTTACCTCTCTGGCCACTCCTCCATCTCCACCGCCTACAATGAGGACACGTTCCGGATTTTTATGGGCACAAAGCGGTAGGAAAGTAATCATTTCTTGATATGAGAATTCGTCCCTTTCTGTACATTGGATAATTCCATCTAAGACCAGCATTTTTCCGTAGGCTTTTCTGAAATTAAGACAAAAGGGAGTTAATTATATGCAAAAATATAGCCGTCACGTTAGCTCAGTGGCTAAGTACTAGGCTATTAAGCATGGGTTCGAGACTCTGAGGCGGTCAGCTTTTTGTGATTAGGGAAAAGTCTGTAGTACTCGTCTCCCGGGAGGGACGTAAAACTGTGGTTCCCGTGTATTGTAGGTAAATTAAGATCACGTGCACGTAAAAGAACCCAATTCTAGTAGAAACACTGGATGTGGAAAAATTTCCAGGTGTGGGAGCCTAATACCAAGCGTCGGTGATGGGCCATAGCAGCGGAAATAGGTTGATGATGAATAAAGAAACAAAAATAAGGAGCTGCTGGGACTATGCCGCTAAATTTCGTCAACAATAAAAAAGTATTATTTTTAGGATTACAGAAACTTAGGTGATTAAAATGAACCTTATTACTTACGTGTCTACAAAAAGAATATCCTGAAATTCTGATTTTTCCTGATGCAAAACTTGATTTAGCTCAAAAGCAGTATATTGCGCTTTTATTGATTCGGGATGTATTTCCTTAAACCAACCATTCTCGACGTTTTCCATTTTTAAAAATTGGTAGTTATCAAGCACTAACGTTTTAACCCACTTAACAGGTCCAAACGAAAAGACGACGCAAAACTATCAGGTGTTTGATAATGACTTCTTAATTATCTTGTCTATTAATAGATGTTTACTGATTTAATTGTTTATATGTTGCATATTTAGGTATTTACACGGATGATAAAAATACTGACTACACAATCTTAGCAATGTTTGTAAATAAGTTATTAAGTAGACGTTGTTAAAACGAATAATTTATTGCGAATGTTATTACTAGCAAATAATTGTCGATTTTATAAACACCCCACAACAAAATTTTGTTTAAAATTATCAAGTAATTCGATCACGATTGTCAGCATTCTTAGAAATCACATTAAAAAAAAACACTTAGTAACAAAGTCCGTCGATTTCCAATTACTTCGAATATAAATGCAACTAAGGGGAATACCAACTTCTACCCGGCTTTTATAGTTGTTATGGTACGTGCTCAATTCAAACCCGTTCCATGAAATACGTGTTAGTGGTCAGTGGCGGATCAAACTAGCATGAGCCCCTGGCAGATAATTTTGTCGGGGCCCTTGCATCAATCTGCCTTTTGTTTACTAGTAAAAATTGATAATATTCCAGTCATATATATTAGGTTGTTAATGTTAATGCAAGATAAAGCATTTAAAAAATATAAACGCACCACTCGTCTTTCTGACTGGCAGTCTTAAGGTATTATGTCCACATGCTCACGAATTGCGATTCGCAAAAATGTATTCGGACGTAAAATAACAACGTCCACATGCATCCGTAAAAAGTTTATTAAAATTGGGGGGATTTCTTTAATGTACGTAAAAAATGACAGTTAACCTTCAAAACATCATTAAATACAAAAGGTTTGAATTAAATTAAAAATTAATCGAAGAATCTGTTTGTAGCTATAATAATTCTATAAATGCTGTTAGTAACCGTACAAGCGCCGAACATAGAAATTTAGGTTAGAAATTAATGATAAGATAAAGATATTGTTGTTCTGCCTTCTCTAAATCCGTATTGCTTCTCTGAGATCCCTCCTGTTCTCGCCATTTCTTTTTTTCAGCTGGCTGAGTATCAGCTCTTCAAGGAGTTTCCATGCTGTGTTCAGAAGACACAGTGGTCTGTAAGAGGATTTCTCTTCCCTACCAGAACTAGTCTCGCCACTTTCCATTGCTCAGGGACCGAGCACGCCGTTCATTACTCCCAACATGTAATCTGGATCTTCTTTAGCCAGTATCTTCACAATTTGGAACCCCGTCCAACCCGGGGCCTTCCCGCTCCCCGGGCGTTCTCTCGCCATTTTTAGTTCGTCCCATGTGAATAGCGGCACTTCCACTTTCCACTCCATTGATGATGGAAAGGTGACTGCACTTATGTTGCTTGACCACTCTAAGGCTTTTGACTCCATTAGTTATTGTTCTCAAATCTGCATTACATTTACCTTGAAGTGGGTTCAGTTCATTTGTTTTCTTCCTATTTTAGTAATAGGATACAGAAAGTTAAACTTTTAGGACAAATTTCCCCCGTCGCTGTTGTCGGCTCGACACAGGGTTCAATTCTGGGGCCATTGTGTTATGCTTTTTATACGTTTTTTGCCACGATCCCTCAGTAGTTGTAACTCTCATATGTACGCAGACGAAACTCAGATATATCTTCCTTTTAACTCTGCTGATGTGGATGAGTGTGTCGGCGTTATCAACGAAGATCTTTCTAACCTTATCCGCTTTCTAGGAGGCATAATCTAAATATCAATCCTTTGAAACCTTCACTAATGATATTTGGCAGCCATCGAGCCCGTAAGAGCGTCATGTCTGTGTTTAATATACCTATCGATGGTGCTGTGTTACCAATAGCTTCAGCAATTCAAAATCTGGGATATATATGGATCTGCATTTCAGAGCGCACGTGACTAGAATGATTTAAAGATCGTATTCTACTCTGAAGTTATTATTTTCCCATAGACATGTCCTTAATTAGCAATTCAATTTTTTTTTATGTAACTCGCTGATACTCTCTAACTTCAATTATTGTGATGTTGTTTATCATCGTTGTTTGGATTTTACTGACAGACGTCGCATTTAGAGGAGAATACAAAACTCATGCCTGAAATTTATTCGTCGTGGACAGCATATTTCACATACTCTGCTTTGGGCGGGTTGGTTATCTATGACTGATCGTCGAAGTCTCCATTCAATTTGTTTGTATCATAGAATAATTAGTAAAAATACACCTCCCTACCTTTATCAGAGGATTCGTTTTAGAGCTGATATACATAATATTAATATTAGGCATAGGAATACTATTACGATTCCCAGGCATAATTTGTAAATATTTAAAAGATCATTTTCCTACAGTATTGCTCATTATTTAAATAGTATACCAATACATATTAGGTCGAAACCTGTGTTGGCATCTAAGAGACATTTGAGAATGTTACTTTACATCCGAGAAGTTATGTTTGCTGATTAAGCTACTATTTGTTGAATTCCTATCTTTTTTCAAATCCTACATCTGACCAATATGATCCCAAGTGTGCGCCAACCGTCAGCTGACAGTTTTTCTGTTTTATTTGGTTTGCTTCATTTCACAAATTTTCGTGTGGGTGTGTGTGAACATGTATATGAGTATTTAGTGTATATATTTACTTTTAGGTTGCACCAGTGGCAGAATTCTCGTTGTCAAGGGTTGAGTGGAAGAACAGATGACTAAATCTTGTTTGTTAGTCTGAACTCTCCCATATTGACCCATACATGTTTTGTATATGTGTAATTTAGATATTTGTCTGTTAATATGTGCTTATGGAGTCAATAAATGATTATTTATTTATTTATAAATATAATTGGTACGCGAATGAAGTAAACCAACTATAACCTGTTTGCATAGACTTAAACAGTTAAATTGATTTTTAAAATATCTATGACTAACATTTTTGAGAGGTCCTAGCACCCCAGAAAAGATATTAATTACATATGTACTAATTATAATCAAAAATTCATCAAACAAGAAGAACTTCTATGTTACGAACCGGTTTGACACTGGTTGCTGGTTAAACGTAGAATATCTTTAAATGTCAAATTAGAAAGACTAGTAATATTAATTAACAATTGTGGCAGAAAATTTTACTTGGACTACTTGAAATATGTGGCGCTTGGAAAGAGTGAATGATGATAGTGATTTTTAATCAACCTACCTTTTGGTTTACTATACCTAATAATAAATAAATATAACAACAGTAAACAACAACATAACACTTACGTTTGTAATACCAATATGTCTTGGTAATTTGATTTTTCGTGATGAAGAACTTGTTCGACCTCCAGTGACGTAGATTGTCCTGGCCACAAACTGTTCTTTTCATGAAACCATCCTTCCGATATTTTATCCATACTTCGAATTCACTTATTCTGTTTGAAGAGTACTGATTGCACTGTAAGTTGTTTTACTCATGCACCGTCTGTATGACTAACTAGAAACTAAATGCATTATCTGTCGCATTCTTGGGTTTAATTATTGGAGTAGACAGAGATAAGCACCAAAAGTTCAAATGTTACTTAATATTATCAAGCACAACGAACGAATCTAGAGTAATCTGTTTCTTTAATTGGTCATAATCTCTTCTCGCAGATCTGTCCATTTTACCTTTTTTTTCTTAATTGCTTACTGTTTAAATATTTACCTTATCTCTTCTTATAATCATTAGGAGCTTATGGTTTCAGTTGAGGTAGCTTAAAACTAATTTTAGTAACCCACAGACGGATATTCCTTCCGTCATGTTATTGGGTTGTAGTACCTGTATAACAAAACAAACACGGAGGGAAGCGCTCGTTTCGTCTCTTTTCACAGGAATATATTCGGAACCAATTATCATTCTTGTAATTATAGAAATATATCTAAATGGTAGATAATATTTCGTAACCAGTATAATAGGTGATAAGGGCCATTGAAATCGTGCAGCATTGTCGAAAATAAATAATGTAAACGGTTTATAACTATAGAACACAAAATACTATATTTAACAATTCCTAAAATAATAGATTTTTTGTAGATATTCAGAAAACTAATATATTTTACAGGTAAGTACACATTCTTAGAAACTTTTAAGAATTAAATTATTCTGTAACTGTATTGCTGCAATGAATACATTTAAACAAAATTCTAAATTCCCAAACCACAAATTATCAGAAAATTTCTACGAAAGAAATTCTTGATTATCAGATCCGGAACGGTATTAAAACAACGATAACAGAATCGTGTCATATTGTACGAGGGTTGACTTTTAAATGTTTACAAAAAAATAGAAAAGAAAAAAAGTTTTTTGGAACAAACTGTTCTATTCTTTTTTAAAATATTCGCCTTTAAGATTTATATACTTTTGCATGCATTCAAACCAATTCTCGAAACATTTTTTCCACCCTGAAGTTGGAATCTTGAAAATATGCTTTTTTAAGGCTTCCACAGCTTCTTGAGGTGATGAAAATGCTGACCACGCATTTTTTTGACATTGGGGAATAGAAAAAAGTCGTTACATCAGATGAATACGGGAAATGAGACATTAATTCGATGTTTTTCTCCTTCAAATAATCAATTGTTTGACGTGCTGTGTGAGAGCTGGCGTTTTCATGATGAATAATGATGCGACGCTTTCGGTTGTTCTTCTTGATTTCTTCAATGACTTTTGGAAAATAAATTGTTGTATACCAATCAGCGTTAACTGTTATTCGATCCTCTAAAGGAATGGTTACGACATGTCCAGTACAACCGAAAAACAAGCGATCATTTTCTTGGAAGTGTTTCGTTGACGAACAACTTCTGTGGGATTCGGTTCATTTTGGAACACTCAAACAGTGGATTGTTGCTTAGTTTCTGGTTCATACGAATATATCCAAGTTTCGTCCCCTCTTAAGATGTTATATACGGGATTTTGTAGTTCCTCAGTTGAATTTGTTTAACATTTCCTTATACCAATTAACGAGAGCCTTTTTTTGAGCTTCGGACAAATGATGCGGAATCCATCAGAAACAGATCTTTTTTCACAGCTAAGTGTTCATGCAAAATCGAATGTATTGCAGTCTTTGATATGCCTAAACATGCTTCTACCTCACTGTAAGTTACATGCCTACCTTTTTCAATCATGTTATGTACAGTATCGATGTTTTTTGAAACCGAATTTGGTCGACCTTCACGAAATTCATCACTGACGGACGCACGTCGCAAAGAAAGGACTTTACTAAAATCGTAAAAAATAATCCAAAGAAAACCTTCACGTTAAGTTTCCACTTTTTCACAAAATTGCTTTTTGAGCTGTTAATAAACTACTCGGTCAATTTCTAGGCTGCCACTGTTTTCACAATAACAAATACCAAATTTTACGAAAATAGTAATGATACATCTCAATAACGCCACCTAGTGGTCGTTTGCATTTAAAACTTAACACTCGTATATCTAATTCAAACAAACTTACTCAACATTATTCGTTTCTAGCTCCTGGATAGTATTCACGATATATATTTTCTTTGGTATTCACCTTGTGCATTTCCGCAAATTTATATCTCATCCCTTCTATACCAAGTGGATTGCCGCAGGGTTGCGTCCTAGCTCGTTTTCTTTACACCTTATTCCCACGTCCATGACAACCCTACTCATCATCCATCTACACGGACCCTCCACTTTCCAACAACATTGCAGTTTGGACATCCCAAAGGAATTGCCTCTCTATATCTGTTTGCAATAGCCTAAATTTCTACCTTGAAAACTGATTTACCAAAATGGTGTATCCAGCTTGACCCTGCAGAAAATCAATCCATCTCCATTGAGTTCGTACCCCATCTCCAATACAACAATATGTTAGAAGTACGAAAATCTACTTTTTAAAAGGGTAAGTTGCCTTTTTAATACCCTTCATCATATACTTAGGAATGTACAAGTCGACACATATACGTTGGCCGATTGTGGGCGTAGCTTCATGTGTTACGCAAGTAGATTTAGTTAGATATGTAGACTGGAGTTCATTCCTATGCGATGCTGAAGTAGTGAATATCTAGAAGTATAGTCCGGCTAGGCTATGCCATATTCAAGATTAAATTGGCAGCTTTTCAGGCACTAAGCGCTGAATTTCATAAAATTCTCCTTCCGATTGTACAGAACATACATATTATTAACACTACTTTGTAAAAATATATCTGTCTAACAAGGTTAAAAGTTTGCGCAGCCATCCCCACACTCCATCGGCCATTTTACGATTGTATACCTATACAAACTCAATTGACATGATAGGAAGCACCAACTAACAACTGGGAATGATTACAAATGAGACATTTTGTGAAATATAATTTTAAACGTAGTTATCTGAATATACATATCTATAGCTCTGGTGGACTTATTGATTACGATAAAACCTTTGACTCCTTGCGTCGTGAACTTTTGCAGCTAATTTCAAATTTCATTACTTTATATTTATATTTGCATTCCTGCAGTAAATTTTTATCCCTGGGTTCTACTTCTGATGTTCTACATCCTATCTGAGTGGCGCTAATATCGCAACGCGATGATGCGCCTAAAGGCCAACCAACCGTACTTTTCTGGTCTGGTGTACTTAAGGGATCTATTTAAGGTCAAACTGGCAGCATATGTTTAATTTAGACACATACAAACATTGATGATACTTAGATATACATTTATTTTAGTGGCTGAGACGTCAAGAACAAAAATATGTAAAAACTGAGGTGCTGTCTGCATTGGTTTAGAATTCTCATACGTTAATAATAAATAGAAATTTCTACCGTTGTCTTTTTGATGCCTAAAAAGCTTACAAATTATTCAAAGATTAACAAATATTAAATATAGCATATGATGTGGGGTTTATTTTCCGTATTCAAAGTAACAGACTTATTTGAAATACGCTCCAATTTAAAATGAATCGAAAGTTTATAATTAATATTTCGGTTATGTATTAAAATAATATTGCCTTTCACAGATAAGAGGTTGAATAGTAAAAACGAAGGTTTGATGTCCACCCTTAAAATTATACATTCTTCTTTTTCTTTATATCCATATTGATCTCGTTCCCTAAGCACTAGGACCATAAATAATACTTCTCGTATTTCTGTTATCCTGATATTAACTTTGGTGTAAACTCCGCTTTTGACGCTATTAAAATATAAAATTCGCTGAAATTAAATGAAATTCTTCGCCGTTCTGCAACGGCATGAAGCAAATTGCTATCCGTCTATATCAGGAGAAAAGAAGTAAAAGGAGGAGTATAAATTTAAACTAAATCAAGATCCAACATACTTTTTAATGCTCTTTCTTTGTTTATGCCTTCTATGTCCACGTGCGTAATAGAGACAACAAATTAGACAAATTAGGATACAAAAGGAAGAAAAGAATGAGTTGTTCAAGTATAGAGAGACGTTGGACACCCTCGATAGTAAGAAATGAACTTTTCGTTTAATTTAACATGTTTGTTATTTTTTGTTACTATATATAAATATATATTTTTATTTTGAATTATTTTTCTGTTGATTTATTGATTGTATTAATACCATACTGTAAAATTCGGTATCTCAATGTACTGATTCTTCACATGTAAGAAAAATATTAATTTATCATTATGTTTTTATTAAAATTAATTTTTATGCACTCTATATGTTTTAACACTATTATCCATAATACTTAAAATATATAAATGTAAAAAATTATTTAGTGTTTTTTTTTTATTTATCCATATTGCAAACACGAAAAGAGGACTTCTTAGGTACAATATTTTTAAGTAGGGTTTTGAAACGCTGAAGAGTGACTAGAGGTGGTTTGCCTGATACATAAGAAACTTATAATTCGATCGCAGATTAAATGTATTAATTCTATATCAATCATTTAAAGGCAGGACTAAAAATACATGATTTAATAATCAATTCAAATTTTTGTTTTACAACTGTAGCGCCAAAAGTGTCACGTTTCATAAATTATTGAAGCATTAAGTTAGTTATCTCAATGATAAAATGAACCAACGTGGCAACATGAACGACTTACCAGATAAATAAGAGAAAAAATCACTAAAAGTGTATACATATCATTAGAATATCAAAAAGGTTTATCATTTAATGGTGCCAACCACGGGTATGTTACTATATTTCTGTCATTTAAATAAAGTTTACATATGTGCGTCAAATTAATGATTTTTAATTAATTTGTGTCGCCCGTTTGGTGTAAGCTAGAAAGGCATAGACGTTAAATCTTGCAAAGGACCAAAAACTTAATGTAGCTTCGGTAGGTACATGAAGAGAATATTCATGATAGCATGAGGTGCGAATAGATAAGAGATATAAAATTTAAGGAATATTTTGAAACTGTTAAACATGAAAATCAATGGTATGACATTCAGAACCCAGTAAGTGGGTGAATTACAGATAATGATGAATATGAATAAATCAGAGGAAAGGTTAAGTAAATAATAACAAACAATTAGTAATATATTTTTATATATTTAGTCAAACATTTTGTAACATATAATAGTTTGACAAAATCTCCTAACTAGATGAAAAAGCATTACAATATAATAAAAATAATAAATAAAAAGATTTCTCAATTAGAAATTAATCTGAGCACAATTTGAAAAAAAAAACTAGTAAATAGAGGAAAGATATCTCAAAAGAACAAAAATGTTATAAACCTCAAATAAGTGTAAATATGATTCTTCTTATTGTACAAGCTTACGCACGTTGAAACAAATGTAATGCGATAAGGCTCAAGAATTTTTATAAGTTATTACGAATGTATTTTACAAATTTCTTTAGTAATCGGCAACATATAATAAGAAAATTATTTCTTAAACGAATATATAAAAATAGTTTTATAGTTTTTTTTTTTTAATAAAAACTGGGCCCATCAAAAAGGGCTCATCACACGCACGAACCAAATGCAGGTTCTTAAATTATGTCTGATAACTTGTAGAAATTATATTTATAATTTTAAAAATTAAACATTGATAGGTGTTAATTATATCTAATGAATAAGATTCTTGTTTCTATGTGTCATAAATTTTTAAAAATCAAATTATAAATGGCAAAAGTTTCCTCTCACAAATCATAACTACAGACAACTGAACATTTGGAATTTCTTTGCACTGCGGAGTTTTTCGATAGGCCCTTACAATACTACACAATTATAATAAACAATTAACTTTAAAATAAAAAAAAAACATTTTCAACAAATTGTACAATTGAAAAACAATAAAAATTCATTTAACGAACAAGTTTGTCTTGTTTCTTCTGTTTGTAATTACGTATTACAAAAAAAAAAATTAGACTTATTTTGGCAAAACTGCCGTTGAATACAATTGCGTGATATGCATGTACGTATGGAAACCAATTATGTTAATCTTTCTCTTGCATATGAGAAGTTGTCATCTAAATTGAGAATTACTTTTATACATTTCTGTTTAGAAAAAATCAAAACAGAAATATGAGAAAAATATTTAAAAAATCGCTACAAATATCACACTATTGCATAAAGAGTTTTTCTTTATTACACAAGTTTTCAAACAAGTAAAAGAAGAAATATAATCTGTAAAATGTTTTTTAATATAAACTAAACTAAGTTTTGAAATCTCTCGTATATCGTCTTCTTGCCATTTTGGTAATGATAAAAGCCATGTTGTGTATCCATGCATTTTTTAATTATAACAGATTTTTACAAGTATGAAAAGATTTAGATTCCTTTCTAATTTTAAACACCTGAAAAATTATCTTTATTTAGAACATCTACTGTGCAACAATGTAAAGAAAATGTTTACTAAAGAAAGGTATGTAAGAAATGGACAATTTTTTCATCCCGTTATTGCCATTTGGAAGACAGAATGTAACAATGGCATGTTTAACAAAAAAAGATTTATAAAAATGGAAATTCCATATGTTTAAATAAAAGGAATAAATCTATAACGAAAAAACCTGAAATGAGCAGCCCCTTCTTGCCTGGAAGGTCTAAAATTAAGCATATTGAATAAGTGTGCATGTTAGTGAACTGAAGCTATGAAATCAAATTTTAAAGAAAAAATTAATTCCAATTCCAACATTTTTTTACGTGTTAAATAAAAAACAAAATAAAATTTTCTTTAAAATTAACTTCATGGTTTTTAGCACTACCCATTCACCAAAAATATAATTTTCACAAAAAAATTGCGAAAAAATAAAAAAATATGCATACGTATATGAAATTAAGATAGTTTTACCATTTAGCAATTGTTAAGCTTTTATCAACCATCTAAAAAGATTTCAATTGAACAAACAAAATAATAGAATTTCTTACTTAAAAAAATTTTAATCATCACAAAGAACAGCGATAAGAAAAATATCATACAAAAAAATTACAAAATGAAAATACAATAACATGCAGACCATTCCAAAAGACATTTTAAAACATAAAATTTTTATTACACTGTTTAGTAGTAGCTTAGTCTGTGCTACTATAAGATTATAGTCAACATGCTATGAAGTAACAACTGGCAACTATCGAAACTTAACGTAGCTATTTAAATATTTATTACTTTACTTAACAATATCTGGGCAGTGTTTTTGTGCTTAATACTAAGAAGAAATGTCTTTGATACATTAATATAACCTTAACTGTAAACAATATTTTAGAGAAGGTATTTTATGTACTCAACACAAGATTTGAAATTTTTCTTAAAAAAAAAATTATTAAACGGTTGTTTTATTACAAACGTATCAACATATTTAAAGCATATGCATTTAGAAGTACAGAGGATCCAGTTCTAACACAAATAATGATTAAACAAAAAAATAATATTAACCTTCAGAAGGTTAACTTCTCAAGTTTGATTATTTTGGATATTTGCGTCTTCAAATTGGGCACATATCTAGAAAGGTTCAGAAGCATAAAACTTAATAAATCACTTTAAAAAGACTATTATTAAGAAACGTTAAATTAGGCTTAATCAGCTGCTGCACAAAAACATTATTTCTATAATATTAAAACAAAAAAAAAACCCTAAATCTACAATCTACAAAATTGGAAACTTGCGTTTTTTTTTAAAAACTCTTATGCGTTACATGTGAACTAAATAGGTACAAAAAAATATGCAAATGATAACTGCATAAAATTACTTCAACAATAATATCTATAGAAATAATTTGATAAAAATTATATTTAAAAAAAGCATCGTGAGATTCACGACGCACGTCCATGTAGTAAAAAAATTAAAATTCGCGAGTGGCGATGTTCAAAAACAATGCTGCAAATCCACAGCGGCCTTTATTCTTTCTAGTTGCTATCGACAAACCATTTTTCCAAGGCAGATTTTCTTTCCGGCGTCATATTGGCTATGCGATTGCAGTGCTTGTTAAAAGTCTGTACGGATATGAGCTCGACGGGCGAAGCTACATTACCAGGTCCAGTACATGCTTCTGACCAACTTATCACAAAGTTAGACCAGTCATTCAACTGTTTATCCGACACGTTCCCTGCAGATATCAGGTACTCCGATCGGGACAACAAAGTTACTAGTGACGATACTCCAAACTAAAAACAAACAATCGTTTATAATTAATATATGTCAAAGAATAACGTTAAACAAAAAAATATTTACTAACATAATGGAATAAGTGAAATGTTTCTTGTTGTAAACTGTACAAAAAGTCCAA
Organism: Sperchopsis tessellata; assembly: GCA_033557685.1. NCBI lineage: Eukaryota > Metazoa > Arthropoda > Insecta > Coleoptera > Hydrophilidae > Sperchopsis > Sperchopsis tessellata. The sequence goes on from JAWQRN010000487.1 coordinate 16,288, forward strand.
AAGGTGACAATTTTTCTTTAAACTTTGCAAGCGATATTTGAAAAAGGTAAGTGATCTTACTTGAATGAAAAGTTCTTTGAGTTGGTCCCAAGGAAAATCATTCGCCTTGGAATAATTTCCTTGCAACAGTGCAGACTCAAAGCCTCTACATAAATCCTACCCGAAAACATTTCTCCTATAAATGCTAAAAACAGTCATGAAAAATTTCAGTTTTCATAGTTTATGTTACCTTATTTGTTACCACAAAACTGAGTGGAGCTCGACCTTGGTGACTAAGTGGCGTTCCGCGGTTGTTATCCGGTTTGACTATTTCTATTAAGCTAGAAGCGATATCTAAAATATCAACCATTTTGCTGGTTTGAATATATCTGCAAAAAGATAAAAATACATTACAATTAGTAAACACAAGAAATATTTACAAAAAAAGACTATAGATAGTTTTTAAGTAGAGCAGGTCTCTGACTAACGATGTCTGTGACTTACGATAACTTGAACTTACGAGTTACTGCAGCCATGCAATATTACCCCGGCGCCAAGATTTAACTCAGTCGAAGTGTTGGTCGATTGTTTATTCTAGTAAATATAAATATAATCTTTTTATATCTCTTTTACCCTATCAATTCATTCCATTGTTTCCTGTTCCTTGCCTTTTCTGTTGCCTCTTGGAATCCAATGTTGTTTCCTCTATGTTGTTCTCCCAAGTTTTCTGTGGTGTTACTCTTTTCTTCTTTCTTACGATTCTTGTTCTCCATACTATTTTCGTTTGTCTATCCTCTGGCATTCTTATTAGGTGACCGTACCATTCCAGTTGTTTCTTCTCTGTAGTATTCAGTATTTCTTCTATTTATAGTTATGTTCTTATTTGATCATTTTTCATCCTGTCCATCCTTATGACTCCCTGCACCTTTCTTAAGTACCTCATTTCTGCCACCTGTATTTTACTTTTCAATCTCTTATTCAGCAACCATGTCTCACTCCCATATATTGTATTGTATAGTGTCATTTTGGTCTTTTTCGATATGTGTTCGTTACTCAGAATTGTCTTGTTTATAGCATAGTAACTCCTGTTTGCTGCCTGGATCCTGCTATTTATTTCGTCCTCTAAACTACCCTTGTTGTTTAGAGGACTTTTCCCTCTATCTTTATGTCTGTTGTTACTTCTTCTCTCGCTATTACCATGATTTTTGTCTATACTGCATTCCATACATTTATATTGTGTTGCAGTTCTTTTTCACTCTTTGCTAATACTGCAAGATTATCAGCAAAAGCACACTCCGTTACGGTTGTTCTTATTAGGTTAAGGTATCCTACCTCCACTTTTTTTGTTTTATCCTTTATCTTCTTTATAATGCTGTCCAAGAACACTATTAATAGCAGGGGGATTAGTGCTCCTCCCTGTCTTAATCCCTGTGTTTTTATAAACTCTTCTGATGCTTCGTTTACCGTTCTTATGTAGTTAGATGTCCTTTTATATATGCTTTTAATTGCTTTCCGTATTTGCCCACTTATATTCCATTCCTCTAGTATTATCCACATCCGTTTCCGTGGCACTCTGTCGACTGCCTTCTCTAGGTCTATGAATGCTATGTATAGTTGTGACATTATATTTTCTGTCAGTTTCCTTATTGTGAATATGTGATCTTGTGTTGAATGTGTCTATCTAAATCCGCTTTGAGCCCTTTCTATTTTTGCTTCCACTGCCTGCTGAGCTTGCCTTCTATTATTGCCTCGTATATTTTAGCAGTTGTACATATTAGGGATATTCCTCTGTAATTATGACATTTGCTGCTATCTCCCTTTTTGTGTATAGGAAGTATCACTGCTTTTTCCCAGTCTTTTGGTATTTTCCAAATTCCCATATTCTATTTAATATCTCTAATAAAAAAATTTCTTCTTCACTCATATACTTTAACTGTTCTGATTTTATATTGTCATGTCCTGATGCTTTGCTATTTCTTAACCTTTTGAGTACTAATTTCATTTCCTCTCCTGTGATAATTTCTGCTTCTATGTTTATTGTTGTGCACTCAAACGCAATATTCTTGTTTCCTTCTTTTTCAGTACTTTGCTTTTCCTCCAATAAAGAAGGAAAAAATTGGAATACAGTAAAAAAGGTTAAGAAAAGAACATTCTCTATCAACAACATGCAAAAGATAGAGAGTAAACTACAGGCTGTCGACTGGCCAGCCATCTTGGTAGGTCAGAATGTTAACATTCTCTATGAGAACTTTTATAATGGACTATTTTATTATATGGATCTACATTGCCCAGCAAAGATTCGCAGTATAAATCTACAGCAAATTAACCCCTGGATGACTAATGATGTTAGGCACAAATGTGACGTAAAGAGGTTTTTATACGACGCAATGATTTATAACTGTCTCGACAAAAATACTTATAAATATTGTTTGAACTTCCATTGCGACATAGATCAAGCCAAGTGTAACTACAATTCGGCATATATTATACAATATGGCAACTAATTAGAAAGAAAACAGATGTCGTTTCTCAAGTGCAAGTGGATCTTGGCTTCAGAGATGGTGGATGTAATGGTGAGATTCAACAAGTTTTTAAAAGATGCCTGTGAGAGTCTCAACCAGGATCTGATCAACTGTGAACCAACTATGGGATCGAATTTAAGCCATACATTTTATTTGTTTCCCATGAATTCAAATGAGGTCTTTAACACAACAATTGGACTAAAAGACACAAAGTCTGTTGGAAGTGATGAGATTTCGGTTGTTCTGTAAAAGTTTATCAATGTGATAATAGCGGAACCATTGGCATATATTGTGAATGAGTTCTTTCTGTTTGGTGAACACCCTAATAAATTAAAAAGCAGTTTAATACTGCCAATATTTAAAAAAGGTGATTTAAAGTTGTACAAAAACATAGCATTACCATGAAATATTTCAAAAATAATTGAAAGATTCATATTAAATCGTATGAATAACTTTATTTGCAAAAATAAACTAATGAACAAAATGCAAAGTGGTTTTACAAGGGGAAAATCAACATGTCACACAATTTTCCACATACTTGAAGAAATTCTTACAGGATTTAATGGAAAGGAGCAAATGGTTGGACTATTCATTGACTTAACTAAGGCCTTTGATTGTCTGGTCTACGATACTTTAATGAAAAAGCTGGAACATATGGGCTTTCGTGGTCTACCTCTACAGCTTTTGATGTCATTTGTGGCTGATAGGTGCCAGAGGGTAATAGTTAAAAACAGTACTACTGTTGAAACTGCTGCTTCATCATGCGAAATAATAAAATGGGGAGTGCCTCAAAGGTTCAATTCTCGGCCCCTTGCTATTTTTGCTGTATGTAAATGATCTGCCAACTGTTACAGACCATCACACTGCACTTTCCACTGATGATACTTCTGTTGCTAAGAGGTTCATCTCTAGCGGTCATTCAAGATAGTGTTATTGTCTGCCTGCAAACATTGGAAAATTGGTTTTGTGCGAACTATTTGAAAATGAACATGGAAAAGACAAAGATGGTACTCTTCAGTCTAAAAACTCAACCATCCTTAACTGTGGAATATAATAACAACACCCTTACATCTGCTTATTCCAGTGTCTTTCTGGGATTAACACTAGATACACTATCAAATTGGAAACACCATGTCGATTCCATTGTTTCTTTCTTGTACGCTCTTTTCATTATTTCCAAAGAAGTGAATATTCTTGCAAGTCTCTGTGCATACTATGCATAGATATGGTTTGGTATTTTGGGGCAATTTTACGGATGCCAAGCGAATTTTCATTTTCCCCAATAAAAGTGCTTGAGAAGCATTTTTCATTTAAGCAGAAGACACAGTTACCTTGCCGACACTATATATCTATGAAGCCACAAAATTTGTTGTTAAAAATTATGATACTTTCTTCTCGCAATATCAACTAACACATGACTATAGCACTAGAGGCCAGAATAATAACCACCTACTTCCACCGAAGCTTGACAAGGGTTCACAAGAGTATATTGATCAATCCCTTAAGAATATGGAACAAAGTACCAAACTATTGGAAACTAGGAAACATCAAGGCACTTTTAAGAAGAGTAAAATTACATCTACAGGCTGCAGCTTATTATAGCATGGAGGAGTTCCTTGTGGGGGATATATTGGGATGACTGTTTTATTTCTTATACATTCCTTTTGTTGTAATGAATTGCTAAGTTGTTGTTTCATTCAATTGTTTTAATTAGTTTTGACGTGTTCTATATGTTTGTACATTTTGCAGAATTAATAAAGATTTGATTTGCTCCCTGTGGAAATATCGCTTCTAATTGGCTTGCACACTTGGGAATTATCACTAATAACATAAATTATTACAGGAATAATCAAAACAAGAAAGAAGACCCCAAAATTATAATATACTAACAAATAAAAATAATTGTAGAAAAAGAGTTAAGGAGATGGTTTTCTAACGTAGTCAAACACCGAATCCTAAAATTAAGATTTCAGAGGTCTGATGACCTTTTAGAATATTAAAAGTAAAGCTTTAATAATTCAGGATATATAGTGAAAACGAATGTTTGTTAATGTTAGAACACACATTTACAAGTACAATTCCAACTTACCGTTGAGCCTTTCTTCGATTGACAGCTTTTCTTGAGGCAAGGAGTAATCTTTCAAACTCTGCTGATACCTCAAGTCTTGTTCCCTAGCATGCCTCTCAAGAAGCAAAATCTTATCAGAAGCCTCTTCAAGCGCGGAAGCCATATTATCTCTTTCCATAGCAGACATCTGTAGCCTCCTTTCCAGCTCATTCTTCTTCTCTAAGACTAGATCTAACTCATCCCTAAGACCATCAACGCTGGACATGTGCTCTTGAAGATTGGTCTTGCCTACAGAGAGCTGTTCCTTCAAAGTTTGGACCTGAAGTTGAAGCTGCGACTCTACCGAAACGTATTCTTTGAGTTGTGTGGTAAGTCTTGTGTTTTGGGCATTCAGTTCTGTTACGAGATTGCTTTTGTCCCTCTCCCATTGTTTTATTGTGCTTTCTTTCGATTGAACTTTTGTTGTTAGTTCTGTTATGTCGTTTTGGAGTTCGAGTACGCGGGCATCATATTCAGATTCTTTTGAGGCTAGTTTTCTTTTGAGGATGTGTCGGTCTTGTTCTACTGCCTAAAATAAAAGAGAAACATAAATAAGGTTATTATATCGACTTGTAAAGAAAATTTAAATTAGTCTTAAATACACTTTGAAGATAAATAATTGATAGGTTACTTAAATAAAATTTTGAACAAATTTCTTTTATATTTCAGAAGAAACTTAGTGATTAATCACACCTGAACAATTGCTTTCTGATAGTTAGACTTTACCACTTGTTGCCATTTCTATTTTTACTTCTCATTTGTTCAATCTAGACTCTTAATTTCCCGTACGGTGGGACAAAATGACATGCCAAAAATGTAAATGTTTTTTTGGATGAAAATTGAAATTATCAAGAGTGCATTGTTAATATTCTCTCCCTCTCTCCTGTAGTAATACAGCCTATTATCAAGCATTAACCTACTGTAGTCTTTTCCTCTAAAAATTCCAATCCATTGCAACTCCCTGCCATCCTAATCTTTAACATGGTCTCTGCATCTTTCTGTACGTTACCTTCCACAGCGTCCTTTGTCTTCTCCTGCCCCTGGTTCCCATTAAGTCTTCCTTCATAATTCTCCTAGGTACTAATTCTTTTGGCATCCTTTCTACGTCCCCAGCCCATTTCAGTCGCTGCACTCCCACAAAGCTGACAATTTCCAGATCCCCATATAACTGCACAAGCTCATAATTATATATGATCCTCTACTCGTCATTCTCCCTTATTGGTTCATATATTGTTCTTAGAACTCTTCTTTCGAGGATGGCTAACATCTCCTCAGTTCTTTTTGTGAGGGCTCATGTTTCACACCCATAGGTATCTACTGGTCTTAGTGTTTTATAAATGTTAATTTTTGTATCTCGCTGTACCAGTTTGGGTTTCACGATCGCATGCAGTGAATAGTGCCCTGTTGCCCTTCATGATTCTATTACGTATTTCATGTGTTATTTCATTATCTGTATTTATATTGATACACTGGAACAACTTACAGCCACCAAGATGGGGTAGGGAGGAAGCATTAGGAGCACACAAGGGGGTACAAAACAATAATGATGCAAGGAAAACAATTTAAAAGAAAAGAAAATAAGTTGCAAAAAGAATGTATATTAACTAATGCAAATACATTAGAGTTAAATATAGAAGAATTAAGTAAAGAAAATAAACTAAGAATAAACACTAGCACACAAGATATAATATATACAGCAAATAGAGAATTAAATTAATGAATGAAAACGTGCTTATGAAGGAAGGGTAAATTAAAAGATGTTGAGAATGTTTACTTTGGGACTGTTGCTGGCTGTGGCGGACCTCGACTGACTTTGATTTCCGACGCTCCGTCTTTTATAAGCCCAGACGAAGGGTTGAAATTCAATGACGTTACCGCTAGAGGCGCTTTCCGAACCGTGAATATTAACCCCTAAATTGTTAATGTTTTTTTATAATTTGGGTTAAAAGTGACTGAATGGAATTATTAGAATCTATACTACCTAGCTTCATAAGAAACACACAAAAAAATGTTTTCAGTGCGCCATTAACGAAATTTCCACCCGCGTACAACACTAATTATTAAATAATTAAATAATTAATTCATGGGGTAACAATATTACTCCCCAGATATGTAAACTTCTGAACCACCTCAATATTGTCATCGTCCACAGTCCAGTTCTGTTCCCGTCTCACTCCTGTTTTAACTTCCATTACTTTCGTTTTATTTACATTTATTTTTAGTCCAATCCTTTTTGATCCCTGTTTCAGCTTCTCGTATCTTTCTCTCACGGCTCTTTTGGAACTTGTAATCAGTTACAAGTCATCGGCGTATTCAATCATCTATATTTCCTTGTTAAATTTGGTTCCACTAGTATTATATTCATGCTTCTGACAACTCTATATTAAAAAGCATGGGAGCCAGACTACAAATCTATTGTAGTATGTTCTTGGATTTTAACTATTCCTTTGGCCCTCTCCATTGCCATGCGTGTTAATCTATCAAGTTTGGCTGGAATGCCAACTTCCTATATTGCTTTGAACAGTGGTTTTCTTTGGATGCTATCATAAGCTTGTTTAAAATCCACGAACAGCTAGTAGAGGAGTGTGATGTACTCCCAGGCCTTTTCCATAATCTGCCTGACTGTGAAAAATTGATCAATTTTCGATCTTTATACATTCCCTTATCTCCCTTAAGATTGGTTATTCACTATGAGGTTGAGCTTTGTTTCCCGCAGGTAGTTCTGGTTCATCGGATATTCTATTTAGATGTTTGTCGAAATATGTTTTCCATGTGTCAAGTACCTGCTCTATATTCACCAGAATCTCTTCCTCTGAGTCTTTAATCATAGTTTCGCTGAGTTGATTGGACTTCTATTGCTTGATATCTCTGTAGAATTTCCTTATTTCTCCACAGTCATGCATTTCTTGTATCTTTTTCAAAAGCATTCTTAAATGCTCTCGCTTTTTCCTCTTGCATACATTTTTTGCTTTTCTCCTGAGCTCTTCATAACCTTTTCTTCTAGCTATTGTCCGGCTTTGAATCCATTTCATTCTTGCATATTTCTTTTAGAAGCCGCCTCTTCGCATTCTTTTTCATACATTCTTTCCTACCACATTTTTTAGGGTTCTCTTGATTGCTGCATCTGGATCTACATGGATTTTTTCTAGTTCTTGATAAATTTTCTTTCTATATTTTGCTAATAAATGTTCATTGCTGATTAGCCCTTCTGTTCTATATCTGGGAAGCTTATTTACATTAAAATCAATGTGTTTTGCTTTTTATTTGATCGATCTAGCGCCTTAATTGCCCCTTACGGTGAGATAATTGGCCATGTCAAAAAAGTCTAAAAATTCCATACATTTGCGTGTGTTAAGAAAACATTACGACGCTACAATCAAAGACATTATTATGACGTATTGTTTTAATGTAACTTTAAATTTCTCTCTCCAATGTGATCTATTTTACGTCGTAACTGAAAACCGCTTATTTTATTATTTTAATATTATTGTAAAGAGCGCCTTGCATAAAAACGCTGAATTTATGTAAACACACCCGCAAATTATTTTAAAAGGTATAAATGCTACCGCTAATTGTAAATAAAAAAGTTCTACTAAGCTCTTATATAGTATATATAGTTCTTATAGAGTTTGTAACTCAAGTGTATTTCTAACACCTAATAAAAATTAAAGAGTAGAATTTAAAAAAAGAGTGTTTTCAATTAATACACTTAACTCGTGCCCATTTTTTTTATGGAAATCGACATTTTAAAAAATGCTTTCACAATACTAGGGAAGCTTATTTACATCCAAATGAAAGTATTTAACTTTTTGTTAGAGCCATCTAACTCCTTCAATGCCTTTTCGGTGAGATAATATGTCACGGGCATTTAAGGCGATAGATTTGTTAAATAAAATGCACAACACATTCATTTGTATGTACATAAGAACCTATTCCTAGTAACATGAGTGCATTACTAGAAAATGTTGATTTTCATAAAAAACAATTATACAAATTACTGACGGGATATTACAGAGTTATTGATATGCTAGATGGCTTACTGGAGATTCAGAGCAAGTCCTGAGAATTCAACTATTTAAGATTATTCGATATACGTGGTAATATAACCAAATAGCAACAAATAAAATAAAAAATAATTCCTACTTGTTAATCGCGTGAAACAAAGAAAAATACACAAAATTTATAATATTATTTAAACATAGAATTTAAGATAATGTCAGGTACTAATTTGATAGATTATTTCGTGCTAAACAAAACGTTTGTCGGTTACACTTCATTGAACCTCGCTTCTTAAAAATACCTGTTTTTGTTAATTATAACAACTATCGCGTTAGTGACAGTTAACGAAACAAATATCGATTACCATAAAACACCAATGACCAGACAGGTTCAACAGACAAACCAATGTCACTAGTGAACAGTAACACGTGGTAAAAATCGTAGCAGCCTTACCTTGAAGTAAAAAATCGGTAAGAATTTGTACATACACATATTGTTACGGTTTAGAAATCGTACCAAGAAATAGTACGTGAAATGGTAGAATGTACAGAGCTCGGCCCTGGCGGTATTGAAGAATTTGTACGTGGACCGCATCGCGTTCGTCCAGGAGACTGGTTATTCGAGGGTGCCTAGGTATTGTTTAAAGATTATGTGGATGCTGAGTCGGGAACATTAATCTCTGGGGCCGAACAACTGGACTTTCTCCCTGAGCTGGTGTTATTAATAAAAAAAGGAAAACGAGACATAAAATATATCCATAGAGTGGCGCTATATCACCACCAGAAAGTAACTCACCCCCAGCTGGGTTATCTAGGAATCAGATTTCCTAGCATATAATCACCCCCAGCGTAGTGCTGATAGTATTGGGATATTTAGTGTGCCCTCTTGTTTCTTTTGAAAAAGAAAAAAAGACGAGTTGTTAAAAGTTAAAGAAAATATAGAAAAACTATCGCCTGGCGAAGCAATATCATTGATATATCTCTTATTATATGCTTTTTAATGAGTAAAAAAGCGCACCTTCCATTGCGATAAAGATTACTACTAAGTAGCTAGACACATTATACAATAGCATACATATGCACAATAATTCAAAAGAGAAAATTGTTATTCTTATCGTATAGATAAAGCTAGATATTTCCATTCACTATGGTACTGCTAGGTACCACATTACGTAAGCAGCACTGACAAAGAAATACGTATGCATAGCTTTAATATCGTTGTGGACATTTTGTTATTGCAAACCGTGAATGACTCAGGCACAGGTTATTTTTACTTTCTATTCTTGCATCGTAATATGAAGATGACTGATTGCAGAAGGTATGCAAACAATCCAAAGCGCAGTCATGGAAGATTTCAAAGAACTTCCACATTACTGATGACCTATACTAGACAACCTTGGAATTTTGTTTTTCGCTATTTTAAAATTTACTGCTTTTTCTTTACAAATTTCTGATTACGAACTAAGTATTGAGCGATTTTTTCTTTCGAATAAAAACTGGCTAATAGTACAATAGCATTCAGTAGCAAGGGAGCGGTGGACCCCTCAGTATCGCGCTTACGTTGTCAAAGCATTTTATCAAAACGGTAATTCTTACGTGCAGGCGCGTCGTGCTTTCCGCAACCATTTTAATATTCATCGAAATCGACCGGTGCCGTCTGCGTGTGTGATAAAAAAGTGGGTTGAGAACTTTGAGGAGACTCCGTCAACGACAAGAAAGAAGCCTGGGAGACCAAAAATCGTGCGTACACCCGAAAACAACGAGTGTGTAAGAGTTGCGATCGAAAGAAGTCCGCGTCGTTCAGCTCGCCAGCGTAGCACTACTTTTGTGTTTTCTAACAGAACGGTTAGACGGATTTTACACATCGACCTAAACCTTCATCCGTTCAGGCCCTTAACGAAACCGATTATGTGAGTCGAAGAAGGTTCTGTGAAGCATTTTTTAATTTAAATAATCGCGACGAGGACATTATAAACCATTTATCGATGAGTGATGAAGCCCACCTCCATTTGTCCGGTTACGTCAACAAGCAGAACTTTAGGTATTGGAGAGACGTGAATCCTAGATAACTCTGGAATTTCTTCACTCCACGAAAGTTACTGTGTGGTGAGCCATGTCTTCATCAGGGATCATAGGGCCCTACTTTTTCGAAGATACTCGTGGTAATGCGGTGACAGTGATTTCACAAATATATTCACGCATGTTGGGAAACTTTTTTGCATCACAACTTGCACAGCACGAAGAAGAACGAAGAGACACTTTTTTCAACAGGGCGGAACAACTTCCCATACAGCGAGAGTAAGCTTGAATATTATTAATGGTTTATTTCCAAATCACGTGATTTCTCAAAATGGGGATATTGCATGGTTTCCCCGTTCACCGGACCTCAAAACGTGCGACTTTTTTGTGGAGTTACTTGAAGAGTAAAGTGTTTAAGGATAACCCACCACGAACAATGCTGCCGAATGTGATGAATAACTTCAGGGCTCGGTTGGAAAATGCGCATTTTTAAATTTTTGTTTTTGCTTTTTTTTGTAGTAAAAAAAATAATTTGGAAAAATTGATTGTCTTTTTCTTTACAGCCTTTTCAAAATCGCTCTTTATTCCGCCCACCTGTATAAAAAATTTAAGATATGGAATCCGCAATAAATTGGAACAGTCATCTTAGCCTCATCAACAAAACGATAGTCTATAAACCCATAAAGCGACCAGTCATCAGTGATTCCAACCTTTCGAAAATAAAACAATTCCAAAATGACTACATGACGTCTATCCGGGAATTGAAGGACATCACAGAGATACCATTAATCAGCGACATCATTATCCAGGCCGCGAAAATGTTCTACAATATCGCGTGAGGATGAGTTCACTACAAACATCGCCGTCTTCAATCAGGAAACGACCCCTTTCAGAATAAAACGCAAGCTCTCCAAGAAAAGGATCATATAAAATCATATAGTACTCACGATAAATTACATTATTCTTCCTTGCAGATACTCCCGTATAAAAGGCGAAGTTTGTTTCACCCAAACCAAAATTCTACCCAGAATGGCTAACAAAACCTAACTGATAACAGTGATAAATATTTTGTAAAATGCAGATAGGGTAGGAAACAGATTTGGTTCAGAAAATCAGACGAGTTGGCAACGCCCAAAAAAATTATCTAGAAGATTTTAAACAAGAACGATCTTCTCGTTAGCTTCGATGCACTTTCTCTGTATTCGAATATTTCACGATTCCGTTCAGATTATTCACCAGCTGTTGACTAACGCCTTGGTCCCTAGCAAAAGTGTGCCTGAAATCTACAGACCTTTCGCTGCAAGTTCTATGAGCAAACTTCTGGAACTTCAAAGGGATCCTCTCTCTTCGATTACCGCAATGTGTGTTTTTTTTTCTTTTTGCAAAAATACTATTTTGATACAGAGACAAATGGTGGATAGCTTTGATTATGCGCTTATAAATGCGATAATAGCGTAACGGGTTTTAAGTACAGGTAATTAAAACTAAACAATAAGAAAGGTTACGAACCAATGAAAGTGAAAAGAGTCCTTGTACTCTTAAAGAAAACAAATACAAAGGGAAGAGGATGTATGCTTCGACTAATCCGATATTCAACGCCTATTCGAAATATCTGCTAAGCTGATTCGGTCACACTTTATTTGTACTTGATATTTTTTATTGGTTCTTGTTTAATTTTTACAGTGCTGCATGAGTTATCGGAATTCCACCAGTAGTTTACATACAGCTACTAGGTTAGGTAACAATATAAATGTTTGGTTTCAATACGAAAATAACAAGGTGTATACAAATAAAGAAGAGGGAAGCTAGGGTGGGTTTAAACTTTCCTAAATCCGACCAGTAGTTTTCTCGCAGATCGTAATCAAACTGCAATTAAGAGAATTTGTTGTTTCCTTGGCCGTACAAATGTGTAATTCTAATATGAATGTTGTTTCCGGGTGGAAACCGTGTAGAGGCTCTGATGAGTGCCGACGTTTCGTCCACTGTTGCAAGTGCAGTGAATTCATTTATTGAAGTAACATCACACGTCGGCACTT
>JAWQRN010000488.1:0-28937 GCA_033557685.1 Sperchopsis tessellata
TGATTTAATCAAATATCAAGCAAACCGGCCAAGTCAATATATTGAATACAGAAATGAACTACGTATCGCAAAATGATAGTAACAAACTAAATACAGTGGACACGTGTTTCTGTCATTAAGACGTCTTCAGCACTGCTATAGATAGTAATTAGCTGTTTTTCCACGTTCGATACATATTTCATTCCTTGTTTATATGCTTTGAGATGATGGGTGAGCATATTGGGGGAGGTATCGCAATGTTGCAATTGAATAATCATTACGCTAAATTACACATTTATGTACGGCCAAGGAAGCAAATTCGTATGTAATGTTATATTTTTTTATCTGTTTTAAGACAGTAATTAGAGTGTATTCATTTAGATACATGAGATCCCTGTAAAGAAAAATAGTGGCTACTGCATATTATCGAATACAGATATAAATTTGTTTGATATTGCGCACTTTTATGCATTTCTGTCACAAGTAAGTCGTATGCTTCCATTCGATGCTACGCACACATGTTTATACGTAAAAGTGAAAATGTTGTGTGAGATTTATTGGTATCATATTGTGGATGGGTATATGACAACTTCTACATCTACGTGACTATTGGTCAAAAATAACATATTCGCAACTAAAATAAAGTAAATTATGTCTCGAAACCGATTTGAGTTATTTCTCAAGACACGGCATTTTACCGATAAATTGGTTACACCTGTTGACAACAGTTTACACCTTTGATAAATATACTAATAACAACATATAAATGTGCCGTCGCCCCTAGTGAGTATATGTATCGACGAAACATTAGTACCGTCTAAGTTTCAGACAACACATTCCAAATACTTTAGATTGGAAAGATCAATCCTTGCGCGAAGGTCAGAGAGCGGCGATTGATTTCCTGTCGGGGATCGATCTTTGATCGGGGATCAGTCTTCTAATCAGAAGTGGTTTAGCAAATACACATTTATATCGGTTTCGGCTATCGTTCGATTGTGTAGATCGATATTGTCAAACAATTTTCTTTGTTTCTACGGTTAATCAATCGATTTTTGATCTAGGATTGATCTTCGGTCAGAGATCGATATTCGATCGGAGATCGATCTTTGAATAGGGATCCCCGATCACATTTCGATCTTATGGTCAAAGATCGATGTTTCGATATTTTTAAAAGATCAATTATCGATCTTAAAATGCGACTTCAATACAACAGTACTATTTACATAGGCTGGATTAAAGGAGACAGTGGTATTGCTGGGAATGAAACGCCCGATAAGCTCGCAAAAGAAACGTAAGCAAGTTTGATTATGAAATTCACTTGGGAATATCCGAAATATGGTGAGAGAGCAATTCATAAAAAGTAACACTACAGATAAGAAGGATTAATTATTTAAGCTACTACAACCACACCCATCTAGGAAACCTTAGTTTTATAAATTAAATCTTCTAACAGATATTGTTACAATATAAAGGCTAAATAGTGACCATGCACTGCTTTCTTCCCATACATATAAAATAGGTTTATCTAATTAACCAGACTGTCTATGCGGATTAGTGAGCACTGTTGAACACATTATATTGCATTATCATCGAACGCAGAGAAAGACCAAAGTTTTTTAAAAGTATTTATATGACGGATATTTCAAAACCATGTAAATTGGGGTAATATATGTCAATAATTTAGCATGGTACAAACAATATTCGTAACCAGTCTTATTACCTTCCAAACGCCAGTTATAGTTTTAACTTTCCGAGGTTCCATTTTTTCATGAAGACGTCAATCTGGATTTTTTTTTAATTATTTTCGTTAACTATATACATATAAGAACATGATTATGATAAATGAAGATAATTGTAGATTGATTTCAAAAGTTAATTAACATAATAAGGTATTAATCTGCGGTGTGTGATTGTTTAAGATATAATATTTATTCTTTTGCGGAGTAAAAGAAAGTATTGTAATGAAGATTTTTGTGGAAATATCCGTTTTAGGATCTAAAACCAAAAACATGATGACTTCTATCTGTGGTCACTTTAACTTGCTAACGGATTAAGCTATGAAGATGGAACTTTTAAGCTTTTAGAATTAATTTCAAGATTCCAGTGAATTTATGATAAAATCGTTTTCCTCATTAAGAAATCTATCAACCGGAAGTAGTACTTTCCGTCTTGTCTGTTTATGGCTCTATAGCACCTAAACGATTTGAGCTATAAAAAGATAAAGCATTAATATCAAGATCCTAATGAATTTTGAATACAGTCGATCCTCTGGAATTAGTACTTTTGGGGCATCAATTGTTTTGTTTAGAATAAAAATGTGTTAATGTTTTAATTATTTCAAACAAAAACAGAAAATGGGTGTAGGAAAGGAATTAGAGGAACATACGTTTGATTTTGAGGCTATAATAAACGTCGATTGATTGCCTCTGTCGACTGTTGCCAACCTCACATAATTGCCCCGCCAACTATGTTCACTTTTCAAGTCACTGTTTAAGTAGCATTTTAAAAACCTTATGGTAATTATAATAAGCCTGATGAACTTGAAGAGGTGATTCCATAACCGATTCCATGTAGAAAAGTTTACGAGCATATGCATCTTCTAAAGACTTTTATTCTCGAGGTACGAATTATTTCTGGTTTTATCTGCCATATTTTTTGAGACATTGAAAATTTTGTTCACCTAGTAAGGTACACTACGCTACAGTGATTTTGCAGAGTGATATTTATTAGGGTGGTACACCTTTTTCCCCTTCCAATTTTTTTTATTTAACAACTCTTTGGGCCTTTACAAATTTTGCTATCTCTCTCAACTTAAGAGTTATTACACTAAATTCAAATGCATATACAATATGATTTTAATAGCATTTCTAGGAATGAGATTTATTATCTTCATTCTTCGAGATATTAATTTAAAATAGAAATTATATTATTTTTGAAAATAATAAACAAGGTTTAGGATTTATGTACACTCTTCCCTCCCAAACTTTTTGTGATGCGCCACTGGCATTTAAAATTGGCTTAGACTTATTGCTTGTTTTAAATTTTTGTCTTTGTAGTTTTTGTTATTTCCTTTTGTTTAGTTACTAAGTAGTTATTACGCAAAATTAAATTAATTTAGTTAATTCATGTGAATTTTGTATATCAACTTCAAATATACAGGCTGTAATAAAGAATTTCTAAGACGAAAAAATTAATTAAAATTAAGCAATGAATGTAAAACAACCAAACTTAAACACAAAAAAGTTTTTAAAGTAAGAAATCTAAAACATCAAAAATCAAAGACCACAAAAAATTTTGACAGAAAATAAATATATCACCCTGATTTTAATTTTCAGTAGCGTAGTTGATCTTAATAGAAGGTTTATGTGTACAACATTTTAGGTTAATATCTCAAAAAATAAATCGAAAATTTGAACACCATCTTCTCGAGAACGAAAGCCTTTAGGACATATGGACTTTGAAGAACTACCTCCTTAAGTTTGTCATTCCTATTATAAATCATCCTCTGTATAGGTTTGTTTTATCCTAATGGTGGTGACACACCTATTTTTTACTTATTTGGCGGTAAATTAAAAATCTATGGAATAGGCTGTACTTCTTCACTGTTCTCGTGGCAAACTGTATATACAGAAGGTAGTGATAGTCTAAACTCTTCTAGGACATAGAGAAAAAATTTCGCGGAAGTCCAGTTTTCGTTTTAATTTCGAGAATTGTCCTGATATCTTTTTCCAATGAAACCATTTTAAGTTGATCATACAACAACCAGCTTATGAGACTTAATATAGTCCTACCAAAATCGGTTCTTGGTTATTTTGCTACTAGAAATAACTAGTTTGGACGCAACAATTGACAAAGGAAAATCTTTGTCAATTGCTATACATAGTAAGAAAAATACCCATTCTTCTAAGAAGTTAAAAAAACGTATCTTTTTATTGAGTTTTCTGATTTAATCAGATCAACATAGGTTTCACAATGTATACATCTAATTTTCAATTTAATTATGAACGTAAAGCTTAGGAATCTTGATGGCACATGAACAATAAACCGAGATGATAATTTCAAGATGGCAGGCATTTTAAACTTAATTTCAGAAAATAGATTTAATTTTGAGATGTACCTTAAAATCAGCCAATATTAACTGAATTCTGTTCCTACTGTTCATAAACATTATAATATATTCAGACATATTGAATACGCGTATCTAGGTCTGGTGGATGTGTGCAATTGAAATGCAGTTTTCCTCCAAACCTATCTGGTTCTAATTCAAAACATAGATTGCCATTTTCCAAATGAAAACATACTTTAAAATTGTATATTTCACTAAATGTAGTGACTCAGATATGGCTACCGTAGACACTATTTCTTCTTAAATGTGCAGTCATATCTTTGTTCACAAAAATCTGTTCCGACGAGTCTTACATATAAGTCTTTTGAGTTGCGCTTTGCAGACTAGTGCAGATCTTATAGTTCACACAAAGCTCACTATTCATTTTACCCCTAACGTGCGAGACTACTGAAGATGTCAGCTCCCCAACTGCGCTGATGAGGTACTGGGAAGGTACTGAAATAGACATATGTCGTCGAGCTGACTTACTTGTGTACTTAATTTCTTCGTTATTTAATTTTTTCAGTTTTTTATCAGATAGTGTCTTGTATTATGGGAAAGCAGTCTACAAGTCTGGTGGGACTAGATGATGCACGTTTTTACTTACATAGTGGTGGATAAATTTTGTTTTGCCTAAAAAGTTGTTCCACGGCTGGCGAAGCTGCTCATTGCTTTGAAGAAAGTTATATTTTCCAAATAGTCAAAGACAATAGTATAGGAAGAATGATGGAAATAGGAGTAGTTATTGCAACTAAGATTTTCAATTTTGCACACGCAGTAACACTTTTTCGTGTGAACGATGCTTTTATCTAAATCTAATCTAATTATCATGTAATGTTGTAGCCTTATGAAAACTTAGTCGAAACGTTTCTAAAAAAAAATAAATGTGTTCTTAAATTATCCTCTGTCCGATATCCGACGTAAAATAATCAGATGTTAATAAGTTACGGATATGAAACGATATATTAACATTATTTATATTCTACTAACTTATCAAAATTAGTAAATAATATATCCAACTTGAATAGGCGTGCATATTTTTCCTTACTTATATTCCTTTTAAACTACGGAAAGAGCCTCATACATATTACTTTCAGGTCACAACAATTCTAAATTTATCTCCAGTGCAGTAGGAATATTACCTAATTAGAAAATTTTATGCTAAACTCAAAATGAATACTTTAGAAATTTCGTTAAAAGAATTAATTAAATCTTTTTTTTTTCAGGTGCGACGAGAGAGATAGGTACCGCCTTGACAAGGATTTGTTTGAGGCACAAAGCGGTGGAAGCAAGAATGAAAACTTTTACAAGGTAAATTAAAACGATGAAATTTTCCTCATTTTTTCAGCCATTTACTATGAAGCCTCTCGTCGTCCATTCATTTTAAGAATGGGCTCAAATAATTGTCCAGCGTCCTTGCACGTGCCATTTACTGCTGTGAGGGTCTATTCTTAACCTAACAAAGTGCCGGTGATATATATATTTTTTTTATTTTGGTTGGATGATGTGACCCAGTTTCTAGGGTCTGAAGGGATTTGTTGCTGTCATTTATGGAGATAGGCAGCAGGAAAATCATGAGAATGTTTTAATGAAAAATTCAGACCTTTTTCTGTGTTATCTCGTTAAAGCATCATTATTTTGAGAGGTGAAAACAACAGAATTTTTCTAATAATTATTATGTATAATCCTAAAATACAAGCATACCATCTCTATGATATTATCTACTATGTTACATTAATGTGAACACCCCTTACTATTTTTTTAATTAAGTTAATTTCAATGCATTGTAGGTATTAGGTTAATAGAAAGTAATAAATAATACAATGCTTATCCAAAAATACAGTTATTTTGGCCGAGGTCTTCATCGAATACATTTTAACTTCCAAACCAAAATCTAAAATACCAGTTATACGTGAACAATTTTTCGTTTGTATATACATATATGATGTCTTATCAGTTTAATTGAATAAATAAACCAATACGCAGTAAAATAATTGAACAATAATTATTTTTCGCTATTTTCTCATCTGTAGTTATTTAGTGGCAATATTGAGTTGAATATAATATATTCATGGTGTGGAATTAGATGACAAGAGAAAACATACTAAGAACAATGGAAGACGAGGTTGTGAAAGCGATTGAGAGTTTAAAAACAGAAGAGCTTCGGGAATGAATGTCATAACAAGTGAAATGCGCAAGTGTGGGGAAAAGTAATTCATGGTGGTTGAATAAGTTATTTACTGCATGCTCGGGTAGTTCTATTGTGCCAGATGATTGGAAGAATGCTATTGCTGTCCTGTGACAATTTATTTCCAACAATTATATATTATTATAGAGCGAGGAATAGTGTTTGGGAAAGTAAACAGCATTACAAACGAGAATATTATGGAATATATGTGTGATGTGGTTTTATACTCGGCAGATGATTTTAATTTGTCAGGTAACTGAGAATTTTCTGGAAGTAAGAAAGAAATTATATTATTATGTGTTGATCTAGACAAAAGCGTATGACTGTAAATAATCGGCATCTTTGGAATTCTTTAAGGGAGTATGGCATGTATTAAGATAAATGGAATTATGAATGAATTATTTGAAATAAGACGTTCGACAAGGATGTGTGGTGTCTGCTTGGATATTTAATATTTTTATTAATTCTGTACGTTGACTTCCACGGCCATAGTAGATATCTTCAGGTTTTCCGAGAGATATGTGTTAGCATTTCTTTTTGCCGACGTTTCGTCCACTGTTGCAGGGAATATTTTCAAGACTTGTAGCCAAGTGTAGACTGCCATGAAACTCTGAAGAGTGCTAGGTGTAGGCCGCTATGTAGCTCTCAAAAAATTTAGTCATAGTCTATGGATATGTCCCCTGCAAATGTGGGAGAAACATCGTCACAATGAAAAGCCATCACACGGTTATCTCCCGGAAAACCTGAAGATATAATATTTCTATTCATAAATGTATCCACCAGGCTTGTATGGAAAGGGATGGTGTAACACACACACACACACACGCATTACATTAATGTACGTGCAGTGGAGGGTGCGAAAGGTGCAGTTAGGCTTATACGGTATTGATGAGATTCTGAAAAGTTGACAAGTAATAATTATAAGGCCATGTATGTGGGAAAATGGATGGATTTAGCAGAGTCTAAGGAGTGAAGGGGCGAACAGAGAAGGTGATTAATGTCTTCTTGAAGTATCTTCAGAGTGATTCAAAGTTAACCTTGCCACGTATGGACAGGCGGACAGGAGTGGAGAAGCCCCTTAAGATACGGCAGAAGCTGAGGTTCCACAATTGTTTGTAGGACTTCCAAGGCAAAACTGGGTATCACGTCGTCTTTTTTCAAGCGCACAGACATCATACATTCACACATAGAATCAGGTATTATCACTAAAGGCAACCTCATTCCATTAAATATCATATCACACAGTATTACTCATCATCACTCTGTTTTTAATGCGAGGAGTTGGTCTTCGATAACGTGACAAAGGTTGATTTTAGCCAATCAGAGGGATTCTTTCCAGTAATGTATATCTTGTTGAATAACGTTTCTTGCTCCGCTATCACTTTGAGAACTTCTGTGTAGATTTTTTTGATAGATATAGATATGTACATACATATTCTTTTAACAGTGGCTCGTTTAAATTACCGTTAATAAAAGTGATATTTTGTTTGAAATATATATAATATATTCAGGAATAAATCACTTAAAGTTGCCAAGCTCGTAAATCTCAGTTACTTAAGTAGATAATTCAATTTATAGTCAGTAAATATACATTAAAAACAGAGTGATGATGAGTAATACTGTGTGATGGTTTCGTTGACACGCGTATAAAGCTTGCAAATGTTATTAACCCTTTTATTGTTCAAAATCAAGTTTACACGTTGAAAGCAGACTAGACATGTATAACAGTACCTCTATTTATTCAGAATAAGCAGCAAACTTGCTATCTAATATGACTTTCCAGTAGATTCTCGTGCCGGGAGTGTATATTATATGTTATATTATAGTGTTTATTTTCAATCGTAACTGCAGTTTCCACTATATGCACAAGGACGCACATGGCTACCGACATAAGCCAAATAAATATTATATTTCCGAAGATTGGATTACCACCACATTGTCTATGCGTGTCATACTGCAAATATAATTACATATATAAGGGAGGCAGCATCTGTACTTTGTACACACATAACTTGATGAAATATTACTATACATTATATAACCACAACTACAAGTCGGTAAAGGAAATTGTTATTTCTATTGCTTGTTTATAACGCTACATTAGACCTTTTATCACTTGAGGTTATTTTATTAAATAATTCTAAGCGGATGTTCGTTGGCATTGGTATGAAGAACTTATTATTTTAATTGTGGTTGTATAAGCCGATAATCAGAGTAGCAGTTTAGAATTTACCATAGGCAGCTATTTATACAGGTGTCAACAATTATGGATACTTTCTATAATTTTTTAATGTGGTTTTAGGAAAACAAATTCTTAAGAAAAATGTTTTGATTTATTCTTGGAAATATGCTGATATTTGTTGCTGTCTGTTTTGGTTTCGTTGCTCCCGATTTGCGATTGCTAAATTTCACAATGTATTTTCGATAAAAAAAAAATCGATTATTTCATAGAATAATCAAAACAAAACCCCAGCCCTCATTGGGATGAGGGCTATACTATGAGTAGTAAACAAAAGTACAAGTATATATATTTTTGATGGTAAATAACTAATTATTAAGTTTTTGAAACTTTAACACGAACATTTTTTTATAATCGATAAATCAAATAATCGATTAATCAAATAAACGTTTAAACAATAATCGATTAATCCAGTAATCATTTAATAAATTAAACGTGAAAATTGCAAACAATTTAATCAAATTATATAAATTATACCAAATTATGCAGTTAACTGCCAAACAGTAGTTCATGTTAGGGACTAGTCGAATGAATTATTATCTAATAAGTGGATAGATAGAAGAGGGGTTATTGAGTGGTCAACGAGGTCTCCAGATTTGCCATCTCTGGATTAGTCCAGTCAACTTAATAACTACGAAGATCGACTGCGTAGATTAAACGATTTAAAAGTGCGAATAACTACCGAAATGTGAAGGATACCTTCCAGTTGTCATACAAGAGAAAATAAGGAAATTTGAAAATAGATTACGTCAATGTTTGATAGTAAATTAATACCAATTTGAAATGATTTATTTAATATTATTTAATTATTTGCTGTTTTTGAAGTATCTTTATTTTTCATTTATTTTTATGAAATAATTTGAAAAATAAATCTTAATTTTTGATACAAATTTTCTTTCAAGCTTACAAGAAAAGGTATACAAAGTACAGAAAAAAAGTGTTCTTTTCAAAAATAGAAAAATATGTAGGTGATATCATTTTGTAATTTTTTTTTTCTTTCTCAAAACAACTAATTAAAAAGGTTTAGCAATCATACACTGTATAAATAAAGAATCTGTACACAAAAACAAAATCCACATGAATAAATTTTATGTGCGAAGGTACACAGATGTGTTACAGGAGTCACGAATGTCATTCCGTGTAATTTTCCATGGAGTAAACAATAGCGAAAGCACTGTGCTAAGATGTTTCAGACTGTGGTTTGAAGACCGATAGCAACGAGGCAAAAAAGGCCAATGAAGAATTACAGATCGTTTGGATCGTAGTCTTAGACTTTTAGATCTAAGAGACCGTTTTAATATTTCACGAACAGTTGCCGACCAATGGAAGAAGTACGACTAGTACCAATGCTAACAGTGTATCTTCGCATAAGATCTGTAGCGATTTTTTCATATCTTACACTTTTTGTGCTACCCATAACTATAGAACTTGAGAACGAATGCAGTGGTATATTTAATGGAATGAGGTTGTCTTAAGTGAAAAAAGACGACGTGATACCCAGATAACCAATTGTGGAACTTCAGCTTCTGCCGTATCTTAAGGGGCTTCCCCACTCCTGTCTGCCTGTCCAAACGTGGCAAGGTTAACTTTGAATCACTCTGAAGCTTTGAAAGTCAGCCGTCGTCATGAGACAAATGTCGCATTTGACGAGATACTTCAGGAAGACATTAATCACCTCGTCCGATCCATTCCTTGTCTTCCAAGCCAAAATCTATAGAAACCATACGTCAATAAATTTACCTGCATATTATATTTCTTCTCAGCCCAACCATTTATAAATTCTGTACAGTTTAAAATCAATGGACAGTAAATATTTTATAACTAGAAAAGGTGCCAACATTAATTATAATAACACGCCTATGCTAACCCCTTTAGAGGTAGGTACTAGTAGTAATAAACCTTCTCTATTCGCCCCTTCACTTTTTAGACTCTGCTAACTCCATCCATTTTGTATATGGTATATATGTAAATGTTATATGTGGTAAATATTTACACACTACATAACATTCATACTGTTAGAAACGACAAATTAAACCATCCTCAAACCTACTGATTTGTGGTTTAAATTTTTGTCATTAATACACGGTTTAAAATGCCCGACTTTTGATTATGAATACGATTTTTTTAGGAAAATGTTAAACCTGCCGTAGTCCATGGTTTAAAAACAATATGAATGAGACTGTTAGTACATATGCAATTTAACAAAATGTTGATTGTTGCAACGTATTCACTAAGTTGCCAATACTTTCACTATCAAAAACATTTTGTATCGTTATCTATTAAGTGCGTTATTTTGTTAGTTTAAAAATCTATTGAAATGTTTATATCCGTAGATTTATTATTACAAAGATAACTTATAGAGGTACAAGATATAGAAATAATGAATTATATATTATGCGTATACATATAAACATTTTTGAAATTGCGATCGGTAATAACGAAAAAAATTGTTATTTTAGTCTTAGTAAAGAATCTATTCGTTTACAATCATTTATATCATGTATGATTATATTTAAAATAATGAATATTACAATTATGTACAATTACCTTATCAAATTATTTTCCTAATAGTTAAAAAATAGACAATAATTCGATACATTTTATTTTGAAGCTTCGGGATAAAATAAAAGAACAAAATGCTTTAACGATACTATATTCTTTAATTCATAAACTGTTTTAATATTTGGTGTAGAAACGCTTTTTTAGGGCATTTTTCATGACATTATCTAGTGTTTTTGGGCTTATCACGTCTAGTTCTTCACTAATATTAGTTTTTAGCTGTGTATTGTTCGTGGCTTGTTTACGTTCACTTTTTATTTAAAGTAGCCCCTTAGAAAAATGTCTAGTGCAGTCAAATTAAGTGATCGCGGGTGCCATTTTAAATCGCCGTTTTTTTTGAGATATTCACTCTGGAAAATGTTCCCTTAAGAGTTGCATTGTGGCCTTATTTCATGAGCGGTAGCTCCATCCTGCTGAAACCAAATATACTGATCCTCTTCCTATAGTTGTGACACAGTTCAGTCAGATGTTTCGATCGCCATCGACAGTCACTGTAACACCTTGATTGATTTAGAAGAAATAGGGGCCATTTTTCCTATCCGCTTTAATGGTATAAAAAATCGTCACTCGAATTGGATGTAGAGAACTTTGATGACGTTATTTTGAATTTTCTTCACCCCAAAATTGATAATTTTATTTATTGACAAAACTATTAAAATGAAAATGTGCCTCGTCACTCATTAGTAATTTGAAGTGGAATTCGTCACCATTGTCTACGATGTTTACCAGAGCGCGGGGGTTTTTCAGACGTAAAGGTGCCTTAGAGATGAAATTGTTCTACTGGATCTACTGCAAATCAGTATGTAAACTTCGCTGCAGCGTGCGTCGAGAGAGCTGCAATTGAGTAGTGCATCTTCTGGTCAATGACTCTGGATATTCTTCAACAATTTCCGTTACATACGCAATATTGGTTTTAGATCGGCTGATCCGTGATCTTCCCGTACGTCTTCCATCCGCCACAGAACCCCGTTGTACAACATTTTAAAACAAACTTATAATTGTAGGAATTTGTATTCTTGGGTTCGAATAATTGATTTATTGTTTTGAAGGTAAATTGCAACAATTTTCACACGTTGCGTTATTATGTTTTGTATAGGTGCATAAACCTTTGATACCTTTTCGATCGATTGGTAGTACAATAAAGTCTCCTACAAACAAATTCACCCGATTTCTGATACCGTTACTTAGCAATTGTAAGGCGATCCGAATCCCACATACGAAAGTCTTCCGATTTTGTATAAGTATAAGACTAGCTCCCACTTCTTCGATATCTAGTTCCATTTCACCACTATACCCGACGACAATGAAATTAGCATCATCAGAGATTTAGTGAGACGGGAAAGTTCATCTCAAAATATTGCGGCGCTGACAGAGGTTTGTCTGAAGTCCACTTGTTTCCTATTTAGGCACCATTTCTACGAACAAACTTCTAGAGCTGATATCGGTTCCCCTTTGTCCTATGTTGTTACCAATAATTGTATGGAGGCATTTAAACAATTCGCATTATCGTCCTTCGATATAAAGCCCAAATGCTGGTTCAGTTACGTGGTAATGAGGTGCACTAGATGCCTTCTTCAATCACATAAATTACCAACATCCCAATATTATTGTTACTGTGTAGATTGTGTCGTCAGGCTCCATTCCTTTCTTAGATGTATTGTTGAAACGTAGATCCAATCATTGACTTCTTCATTCTGTTTATCGTAATCCCACCCACACCAATAGGTACCTGCATGCATTGTCACATCATCACCTCTGTCAGATGGATGTAGGTGATAAATTATCTCGTATAGCGAGCTTTCAAGTTGTTTGACACAATTCTATGACACCGAAGCGCTTTTATCCAATGGATATAATGTGTCAGATATCAAACGTTCAATAAAGCGTTTCAGAAATCCACCTATAGCCGTCAAAAGTATCCGTGAAGAGAAAGAGACAGTTATTCTGCCATTCGGTAAGGATTAGACAGACATAATTTCTAATAAAGTTTGACATCAAAACGGTATTCTCTCAAAGTCAAAAGATATAGGAAGTTGTTCCGTCTGCAAATGATGTCGACGCTTTTCAACGAAGGAGTTTTTCAAGTACCTTGTTCATTTGTTAAGGATTGTATCGGAGAGACCTAGAGTACGATTTCTAGTAGTCTAAAGTAGCATCAATGCTGTTCTCGTCTTTGTCATTTTACTTCATCAGTCATGGCTGAATATCGTCATAAAACAGGCTATGGTTATAGTTTATGGAAATACTATACAAAATTGTTCCTAACATCTGAATTCTATATCTTAAAGCTATACAGCTCAGCGCAGAATCTTTCAATTTAACATCAGTATGGGTCCTCGAATTTTCTTTTGCAAAATTTTTACCCTAAGTCTAGGTGATATTTTTGCTGAATTTTAAAACAGTTTAGAAACCATATTTTTTAATTTTGT
Source organism: Sperchopsis tessellata (assembly GCA_033557685.1). Taxonomy (NCBI): domain Eukaryota; kingdom Metazoa; phylum Arthropoda; class Insecta; order Coleoptera; family Hydrophilidae; genus Sperchopsis; species Sperchopsis tessellata. Next base: position 13,500 of record JAWQRN010000488.1, read on the forward strand.
ATTTTTTCAAAATTCATAATATTATGTTCCAAGATACTTAAGTCTTAGCTCTAGAGCCTTCGAAATACCCCAGAAAATTCAGATAAACCATTGCTGTTTATAATCGTCCAAACAGTATTAATAGATACGATGGTTTTTAGTTTCCCATTCGCCTGAAGGACCACCTTGACTCGTTTTTGTGCCTCTACACTCGATAATGCGCATTCTTTACTCCAGTTCCTATCTATATAAGCATGATCCGGTCTAGTCCTGATCAGTGTGTTGAGTTCATGTGTTGAAGTAATATCACTCGCCAAGAAAATGTTGACGAAACGAAACGTCTGCACTATTCCGAGTCTATATACGGTTTCCACCCGGAAACACCATTAATATATTCAAATAACCGTAAACGTCGATTACACGAAAAATCGCTCATCTATGTGGAAAATGGATGTATTATCAAGCGTGCACCAAGCCCAAACATATTATAAATTTGACTGCGAAACCGTTATTATAATAGAAATTATCAACAGTAAGATCACTATGAAAACTACATGTTACTGTGACAGGGCTCGTCTAAGTGCAAAGTTTTGGTAAAATCAAGTCGGTTACTCATGCAGTAGCGTATTTACATACATTTACTGACTATCGCCAAGAGCGGACCCTGCAAATATTTAAGTTAGTTCTTAAGAAATTGAAATACTAAGATACAGTAAATGACACAATTTAAATTAGTGACAGGGGCTCCAAGTTTATATATTACAATTTCTTTTATTATTGTAATTTATTGTTCCTCGTATAAATCAATTTTATTTTGCAGTACGATCATGGATTGTTTGGTGGTACCACTTCAAGAAAAATTAGAGGATTGGAAAAAAATTGTGCTTAACTTGGATAAAGAACATGCAAAAGGTAAAAAGAAGTAACATTTTTATACTATGATTTTTCTTTTTTAAATTCCTTAACTTCAAAATTCAGTGGTAGTCAGAAGTTTTGTTATGTTGTAGATCTCATAGCTATTAGTTACTCCCAATTTATTATAACATCTCTCAAGTGAAAAAATGGAGTTATACAACTCTCAATATCGAATATAAATTTTTTTCTCAACCTTTAAGTCAGCCATAACTATCGTGTACTTTATTTTCGATATTTAGATATTCCCGATAATTTCGATTTATATGTAAATTGAACAATAGTGAAATTGATTTACTGTTAGCTATTTGAAAATAATAGAAAATCAAAACTTTCAGAAACGATTTCTTGTGAAGTAATTTTCTAAACTCGCAAATGGCATTTTCCACTCGCAAATTGGGAGCTTGCGAGTGGGATTTTCGAAGGTTGTGCAAAGCTCAAAAGGTTTTTCTCAGCTTAGTTAAAATTCGCCTCAAATGATTAAAATAAGTACTTATACACATTAAAAGCACCAGACCTTTTGAGCCCTTAACAAATCTAGAATTATTCATGGAGAGTATTATGTAGGATGATATTTCTGAGAACACTTTAAGTAAAAAACATATATACTGGGTGATTAAAATACTGTGAGCCGCATAAAGAACTAGGAAACGGTAAGATCTGCGTAATATGATGAAATTGTGTGGACTAAAAAATGTTTCTTGATGTTTCCAAAATATTTTCAGAAAACTGAAATTTTAGATTTTCATGACCTTTGAATACCTTAAATATTTAAAGTTCTATAAATTTAACCCTGTGGATCCCAATTATTTTTTTTAATTTGTTTGATCTAATTTTTAGTTTACCTTTAGATATAGATGTAAAAAATTCAAAATCAAGATTTGCAAGAAAATTTACATTTGGGGGTGGGGGGCATAAATTTCTCATTGGATAATAATAATGGGATATATGTCCCACTAGTATAAAAATAAAATATCTAAAATATGAGATATATCATTTATTTAGAAGAATATTTCATTATGTGAAAACCAGAAATGTCATTATGTGTGATTAAGAGTAAAGCATTTGTAACATATCAGAATAGCGCATGCTACACGGAGCATAGTAGTTGTGATTTCCTTCTTGTTTTTGGTACAGTTATAACACCTTCTTCTTGTGGGTCCTTTGATGGGTAAATGGTCACCAACATTTGCTTGCTGGGTACCATAATTATTATAATACTCGACCAAACTTGGACATGAAGTACTAAGCATAACCAAATCTTTAGTATCTTTCCACGAAACAGCGCATGTCCCATACTGATTGCATAGAAACTGAGCTTTGTTTCTATTACGCCTCTTGTCTATTAAAAAGAGGCATATTTTTTTTCTCATAGAAATTGCAGTCCCTACTGCAACAAACTGTAAGTAATTCATTACCTGGGTGCTAGAAAAAAACCCATCAAAATATAAACTGACATTTGGGTCTCTAATAGTGCCTGCAAGTTTCTTGACCACAGCTTCCCCCACAATTGAATATTATTTTTATTATCCATTTTTTTTGACTCACATCTGACTCACAATGTTGCCCCTCTTTTATCGGCTTGGGGAGAAGACATTGTTTCAAAGTACTTTGACTCTTGAATTTGGCCTTGGCCTCATCAACGCTTTGGCAAGTACTGATCTGGTCACCGAAAAAGTAGATTTCAAACAAGAAACCACTTTCTCGAACATTTTGTTGGCATTATCTGGATATTTGGAATTATTTAAAATTCAATTTAGAAGCAAGTAGTTAAAATTTGTTTCACAAAAATTAATATTTTATCATTTTGTTTCCAAGAGAACACTTGGTACTCTAGTAATGACACTGATCTGGAACCCTGTAGTAGGACATTACAAAAAAGCACTCCTAAAAACTATCATTATATCGTAATATAGAAATATAGATGTTGTAGACATTTTCATCTATTGTTCCAAAATTTTCAAATGATTGTTGGTATTTTCAGCAATCTTGGGAAATAGACTTTTAGGACACAGTGTGAAGAAAACGTCGAGTTCAGATGATGTAAATTTGCAAGAATCCTACAAGGCAATTCTGTTGGAATACTTTTCCTGGGTTGAAAATATTCAACTACTGGCACCCATTTATCAAGAATTATGACTGGTATTTCTTCTTCATTTTCAGTTTTTTCCTGCCTGCTCTCATTTTTTTACCTTTTTTCATTTTTTCCTAGCTTCTTTCCTTGTAGTTAGTCACGTACTTTCACCACGTGAAATGTCTGTGGTTGACTGAGCATATTCTGAACCGCTATCTATAAAATTGTCATCCATCTCTTCCTCTACATCGAAAATTTCAGAAATATTTTCGGCAAAGTACTTCAATCGCTCTTCGGTCAATGGTGTCCTTCTGTAATAAAATATATCTTTTTTAGTACCAGTGGGACATTATATACATATAAAAAATATAATCATACCTAAGCAAAGAAAAAAATTTTAACTGATGTATTACCTCGAAATTTTCACAAAATTGTGTTAGTAAATAAGTAGTAAGATAAAATATGCTAGTATTTCACATTTACTGCTGTATAAAAACATATAGGTTATGTTTGCACAGGAATTTTTAGCGGGAATTCATACCTAGCAGCCAGAGTACCACTGAGACAAAGGCTAAACTAGATTACAATGCATTTGCTTCCATCTGGGTGACATCAACAGTTGTCTGGGACATATTCAACCCTTTGGGACTTAAAACCAATACTTTTAAATATATTTTGCTATTTTTTTCCATACTTTTTTGCAGCATAAAGCTGATAAATGATATTTTTCAAGAAAAGAGATTCTATTTGTACCAATAGCATATTCTTCCATAGTATATTTTAACTGAATGTAATTCTTTAATTTGTAGATTTTAAAAGGGCAAGAGCAGAACTCAAAAAACGATCCACAGACACACTGAGGTTACAGAAAAAAGTACGGAAAGGTGCCGGTGGTGATCTACAAAAAAGACTTGAATATGGACTACAAGATGTCAATGAACGTCGTCAATTACTTGAAGAGACTGAGAAACACGCCGTAAGGGCTGCTCTTTTGGAAGAAAGAAGCCGTTTTTGTACATTTGTTGGATTCTTAAAACCTGTGGTTGTAAGTATAGTCTTGCTTTATTCCCAGTATTTCTCTATATTGCATTATAATATATATATATATTGTTAGAGGCCTGGATTATTTACGGAACAACAAGTAAAAACAAGAGTAGTTTAATAAAGGGTGTATATATATTTGAAAGTTAACAAATTACAATGAATTGAACACAAATGGACAATCATAAGTTACGAACAGATACACAACACACAACAAACAGCTACCCAGTCTCTGGAAGAACTGTCTGGAGTTCTTGAGAAGGGTGTATTTATGTACCTCATTGATCACAGCCGGTTTCCGAATGCGCCTACTCGTACTAAATAGTATGGCACGAAATTTAAAAAGCAAGGCATCTTACAATATATCTATAAAGAACAATAAATATGCACGTTTATGGCGTTAAGCGCTAAATGCCGCTATTTTTTAGCATAAAGAAGTACCATCTCAAAGTATCAGAGAGAATTTATAGTAAAACTTTCGCCGGTGACTGACAGATGGAGACTAATTGCTTTGCAGCTCAAAAGTAATATGCCAGTTATTGGCAAATATAATAAAAATTTTACACATATATATATATATATATATATATATATTCCTATATCTAGGTTCTATCTATTATTTCATGTGATAACCCACAATTTCCTGGGATATTTATATAGAGAATATCTTATTCTGAAATAAATTAGTGGAAAACTTGGAGATAGGACGAAAGAAAATAAACGTATATGTGTGTGAAGGTAGACTGTATACAAAGCTACCACCATACAGGATAGAGCGATAGTTCTAAATTTCCCACAAATCCAATGTAGCGTAATCTCTTACACGTGTAAAACATCCATAAAAATATACACTAATTTTGTTTTCTGATTTGTTTAGGATGAAGAAGTAGCTATGTTAACTGAAATGTCCCGGCTACAAGAAGTTGTTCAGCAACTGGACAAACATACAGCAGATCCACAGATTCTTCCTCCTGCTTCTGAGCAAGTGATAGCAGATCTAAAAAGTTCAGATAGTGGATGGTCCTTCCAGACTCCTCCTTCATCACCATCAAGTTTAGGTTCTAGAAAATCTTCAATGTGTTCCATAAGCTCACTAAACAGTTCTTCTTCAGGGAGTTCTAAAAGTCATCATTCGCCAAGTCATCCTCACTGGCATAGATCTTTATCTCAGGTAAGCAATTTTATATTTCATGATACAACTCATTTTTTCTAGATTATGTATGTGGTAATATGAATTTCACTTTCTATTCAATACTTCTAAGTTTGAAAGTTTTTATCTAATTCATAATCTCTCTCACAATTGACATCTTATTGAGGTGGCGTTCCTTAGGGTTCTAAAAATGTAGCCTAGTAACGTAGTTCTTTTAAATCTTTTTATGCAGTTAAAAGATGTTTTCATTGATTTTATTGAAATTATCTAACGACCTTGGTTATAAAGGTCTAAATGAACTGAGGTTAGTTATTCTGCAAATAAATTTCAGTGTATTTGAAATATATTTGCTATATCAATAGTCATATTTATGATTGAGATGACTATTTTATCTACATAATCTGTTATTAAATATACTGTTACAAGAGAATAAGTAAATATGAAGCATTATAGAAAAGAATTACAAATTCTGTAACGATTCTTCTGTGAAATTGAAGTTTCTTCTTTTATATCAAATTAACTTCAAGTAATGAATTTCCTACCACCTTTACTTTATTCTGAAGAATTACTAACCAACCAATCTTACTTAGTCTTTGCATTCTGAATAAGTAATTTAATGGAGCTTAAATTAGTTACCTTCAAATTATATTTATAATGAACGCAACCTTAAATAATATGACCAAATTATTTATTTTTTTATCTTCTTTTTTATTGCCCAATTTATTATAAATTCATATAAGGTGGTTGACTATATTACCACATATTACTCCAAAATTCATTAAAAGGTAAGAAACACGTGGAATCACTAGTAGAGCATTTAATTTCACCACTTTCACCAATTATACTTCTACACAACAACAGAAGTGTAATACTGAGATTAGTAGTGCATGTTAGTGTAACTATTTTCTTCTTAATTACTTTTCTTTATCAGAAAGCGACTTAACTATTTAAATTTTTTAAATTGTGTTGAATATTCTGTTGGTTCATCAGATTATTAATATATATTTAATAAAACTACTACAAAAAAAAATTTTAAATTATTTGCTAGGGCAATTTTTTTTATGGTTTATGGCACTATTCTGTACATCTCTATAAGGAGTGTTAGCTCTGTAACTGAGAAAAATGTGAAACATGGGTGATGTAGGCTCTATAGTACAGTAAAATATCTCTGTAACTTTATGGTGATGAAACAACCTCCTTAACCCTTAACTTTTGTGGTTAAGTTCAGATTTATTAGACAGGATCGTATATTTAAATAATTATTAACTGTAATTATTCATTATATTTATTTACCTACTTTTGAATGGGAACATGAAAAGCATATATAATTTTCAATAAAAAATTTATTATAAAAAGCATATTTTTCTTAATTGAGACCATAGAAATTAAAATGATATACAAAATTGCTTTTTTTAATATTCACAAATACGTTCACTGACTTGAAGCATACACAATAAAGGTCCACTATGAATCAAAATAATTGGAACGAAGTTAGTCACTACTGAATTACAGAGTATGAAGTTACAGAAGCAGGTCCAGAATAACTGTACTGTAAAACTGTAACTACTGAATTTACAGTGCTATGTTAGTTGCTAAATTTTGCAGAGATACATTAATGAAGAGTATTTGTACAAAAGTTACTGTAAATATTTTATGTTGTTATTTTGAAGAAAAGGCAAAACTTATAAAATCACAAAAAGCAAACAACTTTCAAATGAAATAATTTATAGATAGTTATTAAATTCAATAATATTTTTATATAAATATAGTTTCTAAGTATGTAATACAGTTGTCTTGAATTTGTATCTACATACTGTTATTTGCCCTCAAATATCTATACCCATCTTATTATCTATCACTGCCTTTTCAAAAATTGATATCTAAATATTTTCAATTTAATTTTTGGTTGGTTTTGTTTAGTTAATTAAATCAATCTTGAGTCAATTGTGAATCTATGCTATATCTAAGCTACTTGTCTTTCTTTTTAATGTGTTTTAAATTTTGTTGCCCAAACATTTCGTTGTTGTTCACGTTGTTAATTTTTTTTGTCGCTTTTTCAACATATATTCTCTTTACAAATCAATCTTCATTTAACTCACTGAACTAGTCAACATACTTATATCAAAAACGTCATTTTTTTCTCTTTTCACTTTACATTCATTTAATATTCATACATTATTAATATAGTCCAATCCAGGTTTAACATACATTTAACAGAAGCTTTATCCATTTTTCACTGCTATAAGTCACAGATTGAATGACTATGCTTAGATACATTGCATTTTTCTACAAGCACACTCTACTTGCTTTACTTCCTATTTCTTTGACTACAAATGAATGTTGCTTATACAATGTGAAAATACAATTATTTATCACTTGACTGACAGTTGAGATTTATTCCCATTATGTGCATTGCAGGATTTATTTTTACAATCATGTGCCGATTCTGTGTTTTTGCTAGCATAAAAAATGTACTCATCAAAATCTAGTATCTTTGAATATTTATATATAATTACATTTAATAATCAAGGTAACGAAATACTTTCTTGATATATTTCAAAATGCTCACTACACACCATTTGGTTTCATCAGTTTCCACTAGATCTAGAATAGCATAACTATTTCTTGAAAATTACATACACAATGAATTATGCAAAAATATATTTAATAACTTAAAAACATAAAACAGTAAAACTATTTTCTAAACACTTTTTTCTTATCAAATTCTATTTTTTACTGCCATCTATAAACATTTATGTTCCATCAAATAACAATAATAATAGAAATCATTTTTAATTTTTCTTTAACACCTTCGTGGACAGCGTCTGCATGTGCATTCATCTTAGCACTGTGATGTGGGACATGTTTGCACATGCAGTTCAAAAATAACATTGCCCACAAATGCATGTTTTTCCAAGTGACTCTTATAACCTCTATAAGAATCAGCTGTATCGGCAAGTGTTAATGAGCTCAAATTTAAAATTATTTAAATTTGTTACAAGTTAGTAAGATACATCAAAATATATTAATTTTGAGAGTTGTAATGTGCACTAAGTATTCCAAGCAGTTTTATTACATTTATACACAATACATAAGGAACAAACTATAGTGTTCTTCATTTCATTTGATATTCATATGTAAAACTTCATCACTTCATTTCGTTTATCAAATAACTCTTCATTCAAGGTCGTCTCTTTCGTTTAAATATTCATAGTTTTTATTTTTTATAAAAGTTACATATTTGTATTTTAATAAATCCATAGAAAAAATTTGCGTAGAAAATATTCAATTAAAATCTTGTTTCTATAGCTTTGGTGCCAGAAAAAGGTTCTCTATGCCGCTTATATCGCATCTGTTCTATTTTCTATTAATTTTTGTTCAAATTATATGTTTGTAAATTTCAGTTACTCTTTAAACCTTATTGTATGTATTATTTTTAAGTTTAGTTTTACCGTTTTTATTTTTGCTTGATAGTTATTAGTTTTGATGTATTGTAAACAGCCTGTTTGTCGTACTGGAACCATGCGTTACACGTCAATCTCTAGCCAAGATTCTGGATTTACTTCACAAGATACACTGTATCATAGACCACCGTCTTCTCTCAGTGTAACTCAGGTAATTATTATTTTTCAAATTAGGGTTTATGTATTTCAATTTGGTAGTAAATTTAAAAAAAAATATTCAAATGATTTGGTTGCTGTCCATGCTTTTGTTTGTTGCAAATTAATTTGAAAATATACTATATATTGACTATTAGAAATATTTGGTATTGTAGTTTTCATACCTACAAATGGAAAGTGTAATTTTAAATTTCTCAGATAATAACATATTCACAGCATTACTTCTTAGTAGTCGTTAAAATATATGTATTTTAATTCGTATACATAGCCCGTCTAAAGTCTCTCTTCCAACACCTAATTTAAAAAAAAATTGAGTTAAAAAATCTTGATAAAATTGAGGTTGAATCTTATCACATGAACTATATTTTTATGATTAATTCTTTGGAAATTTTTCAAACTTCAGTTATAAAAGCCTTTTTATGAATACATTTAAAAAAATATAAAATATGGTCAAGTCAAAGATTTTAATGAAACAACAATATATTTCGGCAGGAATTATCACAGTTTATTAAAAATATCTACCTTGTACCTAATGGTAAAAGAAGAATTTATTTTAAATCTCACGGCAGATATTGTGGAATGTTACTCTGGTGATTAATGCACACTCGTCGATTATTGCTCTCTGGATTTCAGGACACCCCAGTAAAAGAATGCCAAGAAGTTAAACCTTGTGAACAAGCATCCCATTCCATCGAGCCACATGATTGCTGACTTGCTTGAAACACTGTGGAGGGGCACCAATTTTTTCTGAATTATCTTCTGTTAACTATTTTCTTCTTGTATAAATCAAATTTACTTTTCCTAAGGACTCTTTGAACAGAATCTGAGATTTGAGTTGCGTAGGATTCACCACCATTTCCATGAAAATATCAATGTTGTTACTCTACAAAAGAGAGTGGTCTGTATATTCTTTTTTCAGTGTGATTGGAACCAGTCCTCAATAATTTCGAAATCATCTCTTTCAAATATTTCCCACAAATTAGATGTTCAAGATTCATTCTCAATATTGTCTAGAGCTCAGCTCAATGTTTTCATAAACTAAAGAGGTCTTGGGGGGAGACTTTAGGTAGATCCTGTATATAAGCTGTTATTTTTATTATATTGTCTTAAGTTACAAGTATTATTATTGTTAATTGTGTAAAAAGTGGAATATACAATTAATGCAAACCCTAATTTGTAAAGTAACACAATTTTAAAATGTAGTAGCTTTTAGATAATTGTACCTTAATGAAACTTTTTTCTCTAGGTTTCGAATATGTCCGAACATAGTGGTAATAACAGTAGTTCAAGTACTCCATGCACTCCATTCCCAGCAACTACTATACCGAACACAACTGCCACATGGCCCAATTTGCAAGAAACCATGCAATTTGAAAGAGCAGCAAATGCAATTATAAGCGATCGACCACATACCATCTCTTCTGCTTATGAAAAAGGACATCAGAGACCTGCCTTAACAGTCTATACATTCCAAGCACCTGATCAAAGCCTATCACAACCTGTAAGTCCTGTAACATCAGCCCCAACCTCAGATACATCTACTATTGTTTCACCACGTAGCCCAGCTCCATCTGTAAAATCTTTACTATCTAAACCTCCTTTGCCTACGGTAAGTACCTTATAATTTAAATTCATATTTACTTATGTGTCATATAATATGAAACACCCAGAAGTAATTATTTAATTTATTTGATTTTAATACAGTATATTGTGGTAACAAAAATAAGTAAATGATTGAAATATAAGTAATGGGAAAATAATGAATAATACATTTTTTCCTACTAATAATGTCAAATACCTACAAACCCATGAAGTCTTATAAGCATGGATTTTATAAGGTGATTAATGTCTTCTTGAAGTATCTCGTCTCATACAATCTCTTCAGTATTCAGCCTATGATGTTCAACAGGTGATAGATCTGAAAATATTGGTGGCCATGGTAAAAAGTTAATTTGGGAAACTTCAAAATGATTCAGTTATTCTTATCACTTGTGGACAGGCTCTATCTTGTTGAAAAACTTGGCTGGAAAATAGATTGGCAATATACTGTATAATATAAAAATATTTGAACAATAGAGATGGTATTTGTTAATTTATTATCCAATTTCAATTTAAATAACTGCTTGTTGGATTATAGTAATTTTGTATAACTATATCTTAATTAGTTTTATTTATACATTATAGAGGTGTTCCTCTTTGGAACGACCAAGTGGCCCTAGTGTACCAGCAAAAACTATTGCTGGCATGTCTGCAGTTCGAGTGTTGCCACCAACGGCTAATTTAGATCATAAACTGATAAAACCTACATCTCTGCCACCGCATTTAGCTAAAGGTAATTCATAAATCATTACACTTTTTTTATATTAAATGAAATCTGAAATTTTATATTTTTACAGCAATTCCACAGCCGACTTATGTAAATATGCATGAGTTAGCCAGTATGGCAGCCAACAAAGCTCAAGAATTAAATCTGCCCCCTCCCCCAGCAGAATTTACTACACCTGTGCCGACACCAACAGATAAGGTAAACATATTAAACTTTTTTCAAGGCTAATATAAATTAATGGCTGTTTCTGAAATCAATGAATTGATCATCAGCTATAATATATATAACATATGTGTTATTAAGTTCAAAAAAAAATTGTATCCAATAATTACCCTCCTATTTCCTAGCTTTTAAAATTTATATGATTTTTCCTTCAAAATTATATATTGAATTGAAAATTGTAGATTGTAAATACGATATACTCACAGACAGACTGTCAATGACTAGGATTTTCCTCATGTTTAGAACTTACAGTAAGTTATTTCACTCATCTGAACTTGGAAAGATGCATACTACACTCATACAATGCCTATCTAAAACACTTTTAGGTTCTGGTCGGAGACTTTAACATCGATCTGAAAATCAAGAGTAACTACCCCCCCCTTATAAGACTACAGCTTCTGAAGCTTGCAAGACAGTTTAACCTTAAAACAACCATATTTGGTTATACAAGAATTAGTGGACAATGTAACATGTTGATTGAAGAGACATAATATATTGTGGGTTCCAAATAATTGGAGCAAAAATTGCTACACAAAAAATGTATGAAAAGTAAACAGTTTTCATCGTTTGTAATTTTTGTAATGGCATTATGAAACATCTTTTTGAATCGATTTATCACTTTTTCAACATATACATCAAACAACAACGTGGGAGTCCATATGTACAGTAAGGTTCATATTAACATTTGGATGCTTGATATAACTATAATCAAGAGTGTATTTAAAATCCAAAACATTTGATGAGTTTCAGGTGAACTGCATTTGCTGATACTTTTTTTACACTAGGAAATAGGTTATTCTCACTATAATACAAAAGCAATGAACAATCACTGATGAGCCTAATTAACCTTCAGATCATTTTGATTACACGGTAGACACTATTTTAAGGTTTCATGTACGTTGGGTAAAAATTTCACTATCTTTACTCTTTTTGTTTAACTTGTAAGGGAAATATAGTAGGACTGTGACATAATGTCAAAGACATTCAATGTTTTTATTTGTGTAGTGTATTGATTATTTTGTCTGAATTAAATTTTGTATATTATTGCTTTGTATGACTGAAACTGTTTTTTTATGAGATGTTTAATGCTCTTTAGTGTTTTTTTAGACTATTAAAGTTTATCTTATGTTATTTTAGCAAATAGCATATATATATATATATATATATATATATATATATATATATATATATCCATTTAATATTGCCATCATTAGTTATATATGAACACTTTAATTGTTATCAAATATACAATTTGAAACTAAACATTAACCTTATTTTTTCATACTTGTTATATCTTTATTGTTAGACTTTATTAAAGAAAATTATTTTTGTAATTTTAGGGTCCCAATGAAGGTGAAAAAGATGGAAGTACAAGTGAAAGCTCTTTAGAGTCCTCTAGTGGTTATGGAAGTCAAACTACATTCCCAGTTGACGATATAACTCATCAGGAAGGTTTGTTTAATTGCTATATATTTTTGCGTTTGCATGGTTTTTTGCACTTTAGTTCTCATTTTTTGCTTTAACATTAAACTTCAGGTCTTCAATCTATAATTTTTATTGTTTCCCTTAGTTTATAGGAAACTTACAGTTCATTACATTTACTATTAAATTCCAACTATACCATGCTTATAAAAATATTTTATCCATATTTGTGCATGTTGTGTGCTGATTAGAGTGTTTTACTAGATGTTATGGTGTGTAACATTGACTCCGCCATCAAGTATTGCACGCTTCCAAGAAATGGTGACCAATTAAATCCACTAAGACGTCGTCCTCTATCCATGACAGGTAATATTTACACATGTTATTTAAGAGAGTTCTGAAAAGCATGCATTTAAGTGAGAGTGTTCAAAAATGTAGTATATTGTAGAAAGATATAAAATTGAATGGTATATCAATTTCATTTTTTGTAATAAATTTTTGGTATCTACCAGAAAAGTTTTTGAATTGCAATTGGTCTAAACATTTACAACCGATTATAATAACCTGAGTCTGCTTGATGGCCTATAGGTCATAAGTCATGTATAGATATTGCATACCATGACTTATTTTCTTGTATTAATGATATTTTAAATACATTTTAGAAATTTTTACATTCTGTACCTTGTTCCATTAAAATACATTGTTTTTTTTTTTTTTTACTTACAATAAGAAAATGAATAGAATTGACATAATTTGAAATGAAATGCTATAAAATGATGTAATATCGGTAAATAATATATTGCAATGGTATTTTTATGTTTTTTAACACTCTTAAAATGAACTTGTACCAACCAATATTCTAAAAGAGCATGAACAATAAAAATAAAAAATCATTGGCTTCAAGAAAAAAATGTATGTAAATGCATGATACAAACCCCAAATTAAATGTTTTTGCTCCTACTTTTAAAAAGTTTGTACATAGTTCACTCCAATATCTTTGTTTTTTACTTTTTTGCACTAAAAAATGCTTGTATTACTATTAAATTTGATACGAAAGAATAGAAAGTATGTAAATAAAAAATTAATTTTAAAACAACTAAATGTGTAGAACGACACAACACACTTCTGTTCAAAGTATCAGCAAGTATTAATATGTGTGAATTATAGAATATAGTGCAGATTGATTTGTAAATATTCATAACTGAAGACAATCAATGTGGAACACTATTTGGTTTAAACTGTCTATTTCATAGTGCTTTACGCCACAAAAGATTGAGTTTATAAATTTTTCTCATCTAAAGAATGTATCTAAATTAAATATTTTAATAGGTGATAGAGCTGAGATGTAAGCTCCTTGGAAATTGTATCTATCGTTAAAACTATGTTAACAAATAATTATTAAAATATTGTTTCAGTTATTGAGAACTTTATGACTCTATCGATTAAGTAATTTTAATGCGTCATAAAGCCTATTTATAAAATTATAGCTTTCATAAATATCTCAACAGAAAGTTCACTTTTTGATAGAATGCGTTGCGGCAATTGACTCCACTGACCAGAGATATTTACAGCCCCCCATAAAAAATGATTTTGTAAAGTATCTAACAAAATAGTTTACATCTTTTACAATTGGGTTAGTAAGTCAAATATTTAATAACTTAAATAACAGTGGTATCAGAACAATTTTTTGACAACTTATTTGCTGGGTAATAATAAAGATAAAACAAAATTTCAAAGGAATTTTCATTTCAGCTGTTAAAATATCTGCTCACTATTTTGACTCAGCCTGTATAGAACAAAGTTGATAAAAAGATTTTCAGGCAAATTAACATTTTTATTTTGAGAAGACCTAACGTTTCAACAAACCATCATTTAGATGGATGTATTGCATATATCCAGTGACATCTGCACAATATATGGAACATTTAGATACTAACATACAGGGCTTTTTAGATCATTTGCCACTAGCAGAACATCGTGGCGTAGTTTTCCCACCGAGCGGCACCCCATTACACATTACCATTATATAGCTCTAGTCATTCAAAATTATTTAAACGAGCTTTTTTCTGATAACTGGATTGGAATTTTTTAACCAATTATGTGGCCGCCAAGGCCACCAGCTTTGTCACCGTAGAATTTCTTTGAATAGGGCATTATAAAAAATGTAATTTATACGTAAGAAAACAATATTATTGAAAATTTGAGAAATAATTTATGTTTAGTTTATGATTTAATTTCTTGTAGTAGATTCAGTTGCACAGTTTCTGTTTTTTTTTTTTATATACCATTTTTATTTTATTTGTAATATTATTTTTTTACTATTGTTTATGATATTCCTATATTTGAGATACATTATCATTAACATACTATGTAAAAGCAATCAAGATATTATTTTCAAAACATTTGTCCATCCAAAGACTCAAGTTCGCAAAATAACGATTTTAAAAGATCTTAAAAAAACTAAAACAATAAATATGACAAATGATCTTCTTCTTCTTCTTCCTGTGGTACTACAGTCCCTACTGGACCTTGACCTCCTTCAATTGACGCCTCCAATCATCTCTCACCCTCGCCGCCACTCTCCAATTCCTACAGCCCATCAGTTTCTTAGCATATCTCTCAACGTTATCTTGCCATCTCACTCTCGGTCTTCCCCTATTTCTTCTGCCCTCCATACTTCCCAACATCAGCC
>JAWQRN010000489.1:0-28935 GCA_033557685.1 Sperchopsis tessellata
ATATGGACTAGAAACTGCAACCTTAACACAGAAAAGTGCAGAACGCCTTAGAACAACACAAAGAGCAATGGAAAGGTGCATGCTTGGAGTCAACCTACGAGACAAAATACGCAATACAGAAATAAGGAGGAGGACGAAGGCAAAAGACATCATTGAACGTGTAGTAGAACTTAAGTGGCGATGGGTTGGACATGTAGCACGGCATGACACCAATAAATGGACAATACGCCTGGTAAAATGGCGGTCACGACTAACAAAATGGAGTGTCGGAGGACCCAAAAAGAGATGGCTCGATGACGTCAAGCAGTCTGTGGGCCAGAACTGGCACCAAGTTGTTCTAGATAGAGACATGTGGAAAAATTTGGAAGAGGATTATGTCCAGCAGTGGATAAGTGAAGGCTGAGGAAGAAGAAGAAGAAGCGTCAGAACATCCCAGGGCCTCCCCCAAGGACGCTCTATGTCAACAACACATTTTAAAATATTATTTATATTAATTATGGAGAAGGAAATGTGAAGGAATAGGAATTCCAATTAGAGATAAACATTTATACAGACTAACATTTGCAGATGACCAGGTAGTAATAGCTCAGGATGAGTGAAGATCTCAGTTTTATGCAGCGGAAATAAGAGGAAGAGAGCACTAAATATGGACTGGAGATAAACTTTGAAAAGACAGAATGTCTACCAGCAACGAAAGGTGAAGGAAAAAAGCTGGAATTTGACGAGAATATAGATAGAGGGAACAAAAGCTTGAAGCATCTACGATTCACAATCTCAAAAAATGAAACCACAGAAAACGAAATCAAAGACAGACTAGCACAAACCAGAATATCAATAAAACAACTGATCTCAGTACTATCGGACAAGCACATAACAAGAAACACAAAAACGAGAATATATAATACAATGGGCCGTAGCATAATGACCTACGGAGCAGAAAACTTGGTAATAAAGAAGAAAAACAAAAGCAAAATTAATGCAACGGAGATGGAATTCTGAAGCCGAAGCTGTGGGGCGAAAATAATGGATAAAATAACCAACGAGGAGATAAAAAGAAGAATGGGAGTGGAAACGGATACACTTAGTTATATCGAGGAAAAAAGACTGATGTGGTATGACCATATTAGAAGAGTGGATAGAGAGAGATGGGTAGTGCAAGTAACGGATTGGAGTCCTGCAGGAAAACGGAAAATAGGGAGACCAAGAAGATCGTTTAGAGGGGAAATAAAAGAAACAATGGGAAGAAAAGGAATTCAAGATGAAGACTGGATAGACCGGGATACGTGGAGGAGGAGGTTGAGAGAAGAAAGACAGCGACAGCATTTTTAATTAACTTCGATCATTGAGGAAGGATTCTAAAATGAACTTGACGAAAATAATTTTCAATATATGATTAAATATAAATTAAACTAAATCTTAATTTTTGATTTCAACAATGGTTAATCATACCTTGCTTCTAGATAAGCTTCTGAGCTATGAAGTCGATGTTCTTCCATTACAGTTGTTTGCCTCCTGCTCGAGCGGCAAATATTAGGGTTTGTCACTGGAAAATTACTGGTCTGCTATTATGAATGTTGTTGTAGCGTTAATGCAGCTTTCTATCCAATATCCCTTGTTGTTCAATATTTTCGTGAATGATTTGCTAGTGTGCAGAGATGCGTAATGACGCATTTTTGGTAAGAGCTAAGATCACATTGCGGCGTATGGGTGAGAAGTTTACGTTTAAAGTTATATATTTGATATTTAATAAACAGCGATTAGGATTAAATATGCAGATAAATCTATGTGTTTAGTTGGTAGCTCAGAGCATCAGTAGTGTATTCTTGGGTTTTAAACTAGATGATAATTTACAACTTGTATGTCAAATTGTAGGTATACGCTCTGTGAATTCCGAAAGATATGTATATGTTGTATATTTCAAAGATAGTCTTTTTCATATTTTGAAAGCCGGCCATCTACATTGTTTCAATGTTACGTATTTTTACCTAAATCAGAGATTATTTTACTGGGGCTCACACACTCATGACCACATTTCAAGAAATAAACATAATCTAATACCAAGACGGTCCTAATTGTGTAAAGTACATCAAAAGGACATTTTATCGAGCAATAGTTTTGTTTAATATATTGTCAAGCCATGGTGGTTGGAAATTGTGAGTATGTTTTCGAGAAAGCCATTACAAATCTTTTACCATCTGATACTTTTTATTCTCTTAGAGAATCGAACAATGAATTATCTTTCTATTTGGCAGATGTGGAGCACCTCGTTGACAATTTAATTGTTTGTTAGATTCTGATATAGCCAGTCAATCTAGTGTGAACTCTATAGTTTTTGTGTAGTTGTAGAATATTGTATTTTAATTTTGCATGTTTGAGTATTATTCATACCCAGCATTATTATTAATATTTATGCTATTTGAGTAGTCCAGAATATACATTTCTATATCACGATGAAATGTAACATTCAAATTTTAATATATTTGGGAATTATAGCATATATTTCATATATATATACATTTTTTTATTGCCTGAAGCTACATGAACGCAAAAATATTTTAATATAAAATAATTGTAACATAAAATATTTGACATGTGTCCGTTATGATTTTGGCCACAAGCTATTCATTCTTTGTGTCTGTCATTTTAATAATAAATATTTTCCTTTTTCTTAAAATGTTGAAAATATGGTATGATTTTGTTGTAACAATGTCAATATACAATAAACACTATATAATATTTTTAACCACTTTAAAGTAAAAAAAAAAACATTTTCATATGTTTAATACATATTCATTATTGATACACAGGGATTTTATTTTCGACAGCATTAAATGGTATACCCTATTACTGTCGTATGATTAAATTTGTTTAAATAATTTATACGGTTAAAATATAAATTGAATACCTATTACCATTTTAGAGCTACGCTGTTAAAATGTAAAGTTCGACTTTTTGTCGTGTGTTTTCTTAACTGTTAAATAGTAAAATACATTCATTTCTTCCCTTAATTACTTTTACTGTAACGAAATGAGGTTAAATACAACTTGCTTTGTTCAATTTTCAAATGGATTCAGGGATTTATAAGGAGTTCAGAAGACATTTTGGATTGAACATCAAGTTAAAATTAGGATTGGAATCTAACACCTTTTTATTACTAAGCGTATATTCTTGCTAAATCGTACCTATACATATTACATAAGATGCAATTTGATTTCTGATGTATCAAGTTAGTTTTACTATCAAAGCTGTTAGTTAAGTTCAGTCTTTCAAACTTTTATTTACAAATATTCTACATCTGACCAAAAGTTGCTTCCAGTATAAAAACGGTTCAGAACTTTTACGATGTATTTTCTATTAGTGACTTTGAAGTCAATCTTGTTTCTGGAATTGTTAGGAATTGCTTGGTTCATTTTTGTGATGTTTCCTTACTAAACTTTGTTATATACGTGGTATTTGAATCTGCAAATTATCCAAGTATGTTTCCTCGCTAATTTTTCGTTTCAACCCCGCTAACAATCTGATATCCTAGTTGTTTTTGCCACCTATGTATTAAAAGCTCCTAAGATGTTAAAATGTGCCTTTGAACTTGAAAATCTGTGTTCTAGTAATCAACCGTTTTGACCATGGCTATGCTTTCAAAATCTACTGTAGTGAGAACCGTGAAACCAACTCCACTACTTGTTTCATTGTTAAAGCCACGTTAATACAACGTATGTCCACTTTGCAGTTGACTAACGGCTCGTCATTTTCTTCTGACTTCGCTCGGACCTATAATTTCTAATTAAATCATGCCAAATTCATCTTTAAACTCTATTTGTTTCACTTTGTTGAATAATGTGCGGCAGTTGAAGGTGTACACATTTAATATTGCTTGGCAACTGTTAATACCCCGCAGATTCTCAGAATCATCTGATTTCTTACGTTGGTCCCAATAGCAGTATTTTCTGGAGGTAATCAAGCTTATGGAGAATGAGGATTTTGGTATTGTATGTAACTGGCAGTTTGGGAGAATTAAACATTAACTAGCCGCGATTCCTTACGACGTTTTGACAATTTTGAAAGTTTTAGGAACCGCGTTATTATAATAGATATGGTTTTAACGTTATCATTGACACTTTTTAATATAATTATAGCAGCATAGTAAAAAAACAGTTTCCACCTGAAGGAGGCGTAAACTACTTTACCGGAGATAACTAACGAACAATTACTCGTGGGACGAGTTTGTTCTAAGCCATGTGATGTGTCGAGTGGCAAACAATGATAATAGAACCCTCGAATTGTGTAAGTAACCTGAAAAGTTTCTATTAGGAAGTGAAAATCGCCGAAGCAAATAAAATAACGCAAATTAGTCGAAATATTACCTATTAAATAGAAAGGATACGTGCAAAAATAATTGCGGCAATCGGCAAGCCACCTGCAGTAAACCGGACACGTGCCGAATATTGAATGTTAGGATGCCAAGTAGAAAAGATGAGAGCTATGACCTGATCGAAAATCGTCTATTAATACCTGTCGTTTTGCGATTCAGGGACGAGCCTAGCTCTCTGAGTACCTGGTGGAGAAAGTTATGATGAGCCGATAAAAGGTACGAGGATCTAGATTTGCTGGATATGCGTTTATTTATACCTGTTGTTTTGCGATTCAGGAACGAGCCTAGTCCTCTAATTACCCTGTCAGTGACAATAAAAAATACACATGCTTGGTTGCAGGGCAAATTACTTTCCGATTACAATATTAAATATTGCACCGCTATAAATTACGGAAACAAAAGAATATGACACTAAACCCTGAAAATAAAATATCTAACAGTAAAAGTTAAATATGACAATGACAAGACAAGAAATGACAATGTAAACTTTAAAAATACAGAAACTATGTAACAGAAATAAAATATTACAATGATAAATAATAAAAAAAGAACAATAAAACTTGAAAATACAGTAAAGAGGTAACACAAAAGAAAAATATTACATTGATAAATAATAAAACAAAGGACAATGAAACTTGAAAATGCAGTAACGAGTTAACACAAATAATATATTACAAAATAATGGGCGGGTATACACTCGCGCACTCGCTGCTGTTCGATGCGCGTTGCAGGGTGGTTTTTAAAGAGAGAAAGAGAAACTTGCAGAGATTTGTATTAATTACAATGGTAGGTTAAATATATGAGATGTGCGGAACGCTAACTAGATATCTTTCGGCTACTCAACTAAGCTACGCTGAGTAAATAAATAAAAGAGTCACGGAGGATTTACAACAATTAACATGACGTTATTCTGGAGGAAGCTTTAGACAGTTTTCCGTTCAAGTAGTATAACGCAAATACGGTAGAGCTGCTAAGCCCATATTTAAAATGAAACTGAATAATATAGTGAAATTAGCTCGAATAGATTTCTATCAGCCTAACGACTGTTCTAATGAAACAATGTCGAAGAAGAGACCTTTGTCTACCTAATGCTCGATATTTAAGGGCTTCGACCCGACCGTGTGTCTACCTGATTGGGGGCCAGTGTCCTTCAATGGCATGTAAGTTCTTCTCTTCCTACATATGTTCCGCCAAACTAAATATATCTCTCTCTGTCGCTCGTATGTAGCGATTGGAGGCTCCCTTTCTGACTCTATGGAAAAATACGGCCGCGGCAAACATCTGGCGTGAACACACATCCCTTCAGTAGGTAGAGAATTTTAACATCCAGTGGCGTCACCAAAAAAATATTCACTCAAAGAATAAAACTGAACTTTGATTTAAATGGAAATAAAAAGAAATAATTAGGAAATCCCGTATCGTTACAATATACTTTTTCGAATGTTAATGAACATTTTTCATATTTATTATTTTATATTCTTTAAGACCATTAAAATCATCTTGTGGGAGTAGCTACTCTGTTCATTTTTGTGTACACGTAATTACTGCATTGGACTTAAAATTACTGCTTGTCATATTTGTTTCTGTTATTTATTAGTATATTTTTTATTAATGCATAAGATTTTATGAATTAGCATACAATTATGGTTGGTTACCTGGTTCAACAGTTGCCCTAATCTTTTTAATTAACTTGAAATCAAGCAATTTATATTAAAATTGTTGATATTTTGTAATTGTATACCTATGTTAAACCCACAATATCTGTTACACGAAGAGTGAGCTATATATGCACGTTGTATTATGGAGTTCTATATACACATTCTTATTATATGCAGATCACGTATATACGTACAATTATCTATATATATATATATAATAAACCTGTTTTAAAAAAGTAGGTTCTGGATTATATTAACAATCGATATATAAAAAGTAAAGCAGTTAAATGTAAATTGAAGTTCATTCATATACTTCAAGTTTTAAGTATGGAAAGTAGAAGTTCTGCTAATAGATAGTGCTTCGTCACTTAATTCACGAAAAGTGGTTGATCGTTGAATAGCAATACAGTATACAGAACCTTAGCCAGTAAATCTACTCCTTGATTTTTTAGACGGGACACTATTAAGTACTTAACATATTTAAGATATTCAACATCAACACAACATTTGGAGAGACAAGTTTGAAATTCCATTAATAATCTTACTGAAGATCAACTTGAACGTGCTATGACGTAATTTCCAGCTTACAAGCGGCTGGGGCACCTGTTCAAGGAAACCATTCTGAATTTTATAAATCAATTTATGCATATATGAATTATTGTCGGTGCCAAAACTAATAAGTGCTATTCTTGTTGTTTAAGTTTATATCTTTTGTAATTTATACCTGTTTCGGTATAAAATATAGGATCCTTTTAATGTAATTTAATAAAATCCCATTTTTTAAAGTTTACTTGCAAGGTATTACTTCTAGACCATCTATATATTGCACCTACCAAAATTTATTTCCATATCTTAATAAATATATAGGCGTTACCCATTTTCGTGTGTCGCCCGTTATATTTTTACATATTTATATTACATTTATTTTCCAACTACACCTTTACACAATTTTACCTAGTTTAATAAATTTCATTTGAACTACGGGTATATGTTTTGCAACAAATATTGAATGAAAATTAATATCTAATATCAAAACGTATTCTCTACTATATTATTATTCGCCACATGTAACCAAATCGGATGGTCATGCTTTACAAATAGTTGCAGATTATAGCCTGTTCTATATTTAGAACTGAACTTTAAGCAAAATACTCACGTACACCTGGTTTCAAAACATATCCGGTTTAGTTCTTACCTGAAAAATAAATAATTCACATTAGTGCTTTCATATTTTTATATTTGAAGATGTAAATATAATTACGAATATATTTTAGATTTTAACAAGAGTAAAAAATGAATTCCAAATTTTTTATATAAATTTAAAGTAAAAAAAACTATGGGGAGAAGTTTCAACAATCGTTTGATATCATTTCGTAGTAGTTGCCTTGTATACAAATAGTGGTATAATTTCGTTATTTTCAATAAACAATGTCTTATATGCTGTATTATTCCTTAGTACTAGTGACATTATGTCGGTTGAGATTGGCAGCTCTCTTTATATAAAACTTCAGTAGAAAAACTAAATTTCGTATAATTTGACAGGGAATCATGAGGGGGGGTTAACTTATATTATATGAGGATTTGATCTTGTTTGTCAGATCAGTTATAATAAATACGTAAAACAGTATTTTAACAAATCCACATATTTATAACTAATTGAATATTGTTTTTCAGCACCACGTGCATCTCAGGTGATCTTTCTGAAAATTTCGCAGGTATAAAATATGCTGTACAGGGATAATCAGATTGAATACAGTCCTCCGTGAAGTAGTTCTGTGATTATATTCAATATTCATTATTCTACTACATAGACGAATATTGTTCATAAAATATTTCTTAATTGTTTCCTAAATAATTTATACAAGAGTTATACTTTCTATTATTCCGTTATTATATTATCTATATCTTCAGTATTTCAAAATGTACTTATTTAATATTTTCACAGTTAAACCTAGATTTATTACATTTATTTTATTCTTTTGAATGTAAAACCCAAGTCTTCAGATAAATTTAGGCAATTCTTGGTTCGAGCGATAGATATGGGAGTATTGACAGGTGTGTGAGTCAAGTTGATATAATGTTGTTGGCATTTGATTCACATAAAACATACTTTAATCTAGTAGTAAATACAGCAATTTGGGGACTGAAGCATACTGTTTTCTGAAGTGCACAAATTGTAGACATCGGTTTAAAACATCTTGGTGGAGATTCTGGATCAGGCTTAGTAGTCATATGGTTCTGGCCTTCTACAAGTTCCACGCAACTCTGTCAATTTCTAAATCTAGAATATATCGGGAAAATTTAATGTTTATGCCAATATCATGATGTAATTTGTATTTGTCTCAAGTTCACGTTAAAGCTTTATTGAGTTAACGTGCGATATAAGTAATACAGCAGCATCAAATATGCCACCGATAGCTTTAGCTTCGCCAGTCCTGCCGGATTTTGCAGTCATGAACCAACTGCTAATGACCCTATTATTCTTTATATTACCGAATGCCTTGAGATATACATGAGTAGCCGATCCAGTATTTGTCTTAACCTTAACGAATTGCATAATCACCGCTTATTCCCTATTTAAAATTGTATCGTCAACAATTGGTAGGTTTATTTGCACCGGAATGTTTGTTTGTTATCACCTTCACTAACTTTATTTAAGTATCTTGTCAGTACGAAATTGCTATTCTGTCTTTTAACTTTAGAATAAGCTAGTGTGATTGAAAGTGGTCTCGGTATAATTTTTTAAACTATGTGAATGAGAGCATTTTTGTATGTTTTTATACCCTCCAGTGACGATCACATTAGAGCTTGTAGGAATAAACATACTTTGTAATATATGAACTTACGTAATCCACATGCTTCTTCCAATTTAGGTTGATGTCCAGTTTTATATCCAGGAATTTGGTGACATTTGCAGATGTAATGTGTCTATTGGTGAAAATCATAAGAGTTGAGTTTATTAATTTAAAACTATTTTTTCAATGATTTTAATTTTTCTTGATCTTTTCTCATTAATAAACCCTTCGTGAAACTACGGCAAATTATTACTGAATAGTAGTTGTATTAATTATTTCTCAGTTTTATGGATACCACTACAGTTTTTCAGGAAAAATGGCATGTTAAAGAACAAGCTCATGCTTCTAGGAAAAAAAAGAAGTATTGAAATATAATGCTATATTTATGCTTTAGTAATATACGATACATATTTCTACAAACAAAAAGTGATATGGAAAACACATAAAAAGGATCCGAAAATATGTTAATTTTATTTGGTCGACCATCTTGAAACTAAATGTCGTTATGAATATAATGAAGTGTTGTACGTTGTGTTGTACAAGAAGTCTCACTCTGGAGATTATAGTTCTTAATTACCTAAAGTCCATTAGTCTGTCACTACATAAAGTTGTCGCTAAGTTGCTGTTTCTTAAAGTGGAGCTGTATAATAATTAACGTCTCACTTCTAACATCTAACTGGTGGTATTTTAAATTACAAGTAAACAGTGTGATTGTAACCTCAGCTGGAGCATTATGAATTCTCTGTTGTGATAAACGGATCAAAGAAAATTAACGAGATTTGCCTAACTAGTCGTAATTAGCTTAGCTAGTATTTTCTTTCGACAGATTTTCTCACCAAACATCTAACCTTTCTTGTGCTGATGTAACTGATTACAGAGTAAAATGTAGCTGAAATGAAACATGACAAGAGGTGTTTTTGTTACAGACGTATAAAAAATGACGATTTAGTCACTATTAATGAAAGAGAGGTTCTCAATGTAAAGTTAGGTTATTCAGGATAATTACAAAACAACATGAGAGATATGTATACTTACAACCATTTATGGAAAGTCAGCGCACACAATTATTTAAATCTGTTTAAAAATTCTGTAATATATGCTGTAATGAATACATATAAAAAACACTATCCTGCTTCGCAATCACGTGGCCGGATTATCTGAGTTCAGAAAGTGTAGCTTATAAAAAATAGAAAATACTCCTGCGAATGTTTAAAGTAAGTAAAACAGATTTCCAGTTCTTAATAACTTAAAAGACTAGTAATTTCCATCAAAGCCATTCAACGTGTGGAAAGAAATTAAAGTAAAGTAGCTAAATTTAGAACTATGGTTTTAAGTTTCCACAAAAGTGAAAATGCGTCGCAAAACTTAAAATCCTCAAAATTAAGGAGACACAATCCAGAGTTCTGATATCTATGCGACACAACTACTAAGACAATGTTAGAGAGTTAGAGATATTAGAACCCACAATAATAAAATTGCCTTTTGAAATATAATCCTAAATAAAACTAAAAACATGAAACAATGCTAAGTATTGACAAATAGTAAACTGTTGTCCATATTCTGGCAATAAAGAAAAATTGAGCATTACAGTGGAAAAGTAGACATGACATAGTGCATTTTATAATACTATATGTAAGATATAATTCCAAATGGTTTAAAATAGTTATTATTTTCGGCACCAAAAACTTGAGCTAAACTTATTTATAATATTCTACCCTATAAACAATATTTTTTATTGTATTCCAGAAGTAAATATTAGTACGTATTTACATGTACCTAATAGATGACACTCCTAGCACTTATTTCTACAATACACATACCTATCATTTTTAAGCAGAAAACTGTATTTCTAAAATTGATTGTACTGCAGACTCAGTCTGGTTGGTTATTTTCTTAAGCTAATATAAATATCTAAATCAAATATTAAGCTCCTGCTGTGACAGCATGTGTTTCTAAAGTTTTTAATATATAAGCTAAAGAGTGATTCTTGCTTATTTTTCCATACTTTCTATATAAATATAAATGTTTAAATTTTGTATGATTTTCTGGGGTATCAACTACTGGACCTACAAAAATATAAGTAGATCCCTTAGGTGACAGCATGAGAGGTATTGAGTAAATAGCAATATGGATCATTTATATTGTATTTATTGTACTGGTTCATCAGTATGTTATACCAATAATGAGCCGGTCAATATCCCTTCTTTCGGGCATAATAGAACCGTTTGAGACAATAACTAACGGAAAATTGTAATGGTGGCTGGAATTTAACAAAATTCAACCAATTTCGCAGTATATATTTCGAAAAGGATTTGGCACAATAGACGCTCTGACAAAATTTGTGATGCAAATATCATTTACAATTAATAGTTAACTGGGTGACATTTTCTTGCATCTCAAGGATGCCTATAATTTTGTAGATTTGGATCTACTAGATATTAAGTAGAAAAGGTGAAAATTGGAATACTTAATCAGGTGGCTAGCAAACATGTATCGTGAACGTAAAGTTTTTGTTAGATCGCGACAAAATAGTAATATGGGACCTAGACTTTCAGTTATGAGGCTACCTCAGGGCTCTATTTTGAGTCCCATACTTTCAATATCTATACAATAGATTTTCATGAACAATTCGACAATTATTGTTCAAAATACACAGGATATATATATATATATATATATATATACTCAATCTCTAAGAAAATAGATGCGCTTGAACACAACCTCTCTCAGTTGATACATAGAGCGAGGTCTTAGTTTTAAAACAACAGATTAAAACTTTCACCATCTAAGTCTTCGGTTGTCTATTTCTCTCGCTATCGTTATATTGTCAGGAATGGATTACACTTGCAGGTCTAAAATTACACGTTCGTGAATATCTTGGTCACATCATATATGTAACACTGTGACGAGAAGTGAGAGGTCACTAAATTTACTAAGGACTATAACGAGAGTAAGATGGGGTGCGGACATTGCTCTGTAAGCAGTAATGTATTTAAGGCTTTCATCCGCTCTTCGCTGGATTATCGATGCCTTATATTCACTTTCGTAAGTAAAAGCAACTATGATGCTTGGAGGTAGTTTAAAACTACGTATTTGTGTTGGTGCAATGAATACTATTCCAATAAATGGAACCACCAGTTTTACGTTTTAAAATTAAAAACTTACAGCTCCATTTTGGAACAGGAAAAATCTCCTATCCTCACAAAAGCTTATAGACTAACATAGCAATATATTAATTCTTGTTCAGATCAAATCATTGGATTATTTTGATCATTTATACGAGCACAAAATAATTTTCCCCCTTACAATGGCGAAAGTAATCATGACAAGCACGTATTTCATTCAATACTAATCTACATTAATGGTTTCAAGAGTGCTCTCTATAACTCTACTGATAATATGAGTCGTATGTTTAAATTTAATTATTATGCTTTCATTTTTACGGTGGAGGCGGTGGCTGTGCTGCAAGCTTTTAAATACCCCTAAACCATCGATACCCACCACGTTGCAATAATGAGCGTCTCCATGAGTGTTTTACACCTACTTAAATCTCAAATAGCTGATGCGAGGAATAATCCGTTTATAAATAAGAAAATTGAGCAATTATCACTAACAAATCAGCAGTTTGGAATTGACTGAATTTGGATTAAAGGGCAATCCAGGATAAGAATTTATGAGACTGTGGATACGTTAGCAAAAAAACAGCTTCCATTGGGACAGCTTACAGTGGTAGAGTGAGCAGAGATGAATTTTGGTAATTATTAAATAGTATGTAGTTTGACACTAATGGGAAGAGTACTGGAAAACATAGAATGGGGAAAAACTAGCACAGTACATAATAATGCACCCTTTTTTATTTGAAAGTCCTTGTAATAAGGGTTATACTATTTCTTGGAACTGTAACTGCTACATAGCGCTTTTAAAATTTAGACACGGTCAATATCCAACTCACTTACAAAAGGTTCATATGATAGATTTACCTGCATGTGCTTGCGGAATTGAGAGAGTGGATTTTGATCATTTATTTTTTGGTTGCTCTCTGCCTAAAATGAACAATGACATTACTATTGAAACTTGGGAAAGTGGACATCAATCCACCCTTGGATATAATTATACTTCTCATCTATAATAGGAAACTTGTTTTTGATATTGTCCTGGAATTTATATATACATCATAGTTTACCATAAAGTAATTGACTGAAATATAGTCATGTCACGGCAATAGCACGATAAGATTGGTTAACTCTAATATATGTGGCATATGGGCTTTGATCCCAAAAATGCCATTATTAAAAAAGTGTATCATCAATTGGTAGAACTTAACTAAAAAATGCAAAATGCCTTGTAAGCTTAAAGAAGTATTGGCGATCAAATCTGCATCGGTTTTGTAGAATGGGGTGTAGAATAAACCTGACTATTGAGGAGGAGACCTTATTATTTCGATGGTTGTTCGAGTTATCGGATATATGGTTTCCAGTAACGAAACTTCAGCTGTTAGTGAAATGAAAACATTTATCATGTGAAAAAGTTTCACCAATATTAGACAAAGCAAAAATTGTACTCATCTTTTTTAAGAGGTATCCAGAAATTTCTTCTAGAGTAAGTAAACACTTGACAAAAGCTGTATCAATGTTTAACCGAAAGTAAACTAAGAGGTTGGTTTGACAAAGTAAAGAAATATATAAAAAAAATAATCTATAGTACGCATTAAATAATCGGAAAGACGTTTTTAATGCAGATGAGAAGCCCTTCTTTCTATGCTCTAAAGTAAAATAAGCTTTAGTACGTAAAGGTAAGCCAGCTGTTTATTCATTTATAAACATAGATGAAATATAATGTCTTGCCTCTTTTATTTGTGGGAATGGTGTAGGTATGTTTGCTCTACCAATGAAACTTTTCTCTTATGAATAAGTGACCCTCATCAATTGCAGCAAAAATGCTCGACAGTTAGGGTATTGGACGTAGTTAGTCAGAGTGGATGACAGGTGAATCATTTTTTGAATACATAACTAATACTTTCCAACTATAGCTGATACAAATAATATTTAAACACCAGTCATATTTATGTTGATGTCATAAGACACCAGTCACTTGACATCAAATATGAATTTTGCTCCTAGCACAAAATAACCCTTGTTGCACCATATCTAAAAGTGATTCACATTATGTAACCGTGAGACGTTGCTATATTTGATCCCTTTGGTAAATGGAAAAACAGAGTTCAGTTGTGGGGTATTGAACATGAAGGCAAAAGATTAAAAAGAAAAGACTTTGGAACGTTACTGAGAAACGTTTTAGAAAAATCTGTTAAACCAGAATATTTGCTAACGTCTATGGCGTTGTTCATAGCAAATTTTTAAATTCATTAGATATAATTTCACGCAGCTGATTCCAAAATATGCAATTAAGAAATAAAATTTGAATTTTATCGAAGGCAGTATTGAAAAGAAAAGCTGTACATTTTCAAAACTGGAGGGTTAATTAATTTACAAGATACGCCTTTATATAAGTTATGAAAAGACATAGACGATAAATTCATAATTTAAAATCTAAATGAAAATAATGTCACTCAAGTAACAATACTAGCGAAATAGTTGAGAAAATAGATTCTCAAAATATTGACCATTTTTATGTATAAAATAATTAATGAAGTTAAGATATTCAACCTCTAATTAAGAATGATTAAAATATAGCTAACTAAGACCTCCAAAATAGTCCAAACCAGGATAAAACGATTAGCGATGAAATAGCAAGTCCATTTAAAATATACATATTTTGGCCGGAAAAATCTAAATACAAATTACGAAAAAGTTGTTGCATCAAATCAGTAGATAGATATTTGTAAGAAAAAGCATATACAGAAAGATGAAACTGAATTAAAGAAAGAAGAGAGAGAATAAAACAGGGGAGAAATTAAAAGAATAAAAGAAAAGGTAATAATAATAATATGTAGTTGGAATCTGTAGAAGCAGGTGAACCACAGAATTAAAAGACTATGTTTAAGTGATTTACGAAAGTAAAGTTATGGACTTTAATGGTTACACTTATTTTGATACAGTAACGGCAATGACTTGTTGCAGTTGGAAGTTGCCAAACCCTAAAAGTCATTTGTGGTACCACAAAAACTACATATAAAGTAAAATTAAAAAGCCAGTACAAATAAGTTCAAGAGGAATGTTTAAAATAGCAGATGTCAAGATTAATTTGAATATATTTTTAGTAATGCTCATATTTATTACATGTTATTTATACACATAAAAAAAATGTGTATTAATTTCATATTCACGTATTGGATATTAAAAGTGTCATTTATTGAACAAAACAATGTTTAATTACATAATTACTATTTCCTGAAATATTTCCCAGTATATTTATGTAACAATATTTTAAGGACAATTTATCATATACTGCTATACTTTTTATAGCGATAAGAATCCTATGGGTACTTCTTAGACTTATCACGTTTATCGAACTTACAATAAGTAAATAAATTATCACTTTTTTTGTCGGTATTCATTTTACAAAATGTATATAAGTCCAGATGCAATTGTTTTATTTTTATATAAATATTGCCTAGTGATTGTATGAGGACGTCCAATTGTAGTAAAAAGGTAAAAAATAAATAAAAACAATAACTAGTTTAAATAATAACAAAATAAAAAATAATATACAACTTCACAATAGTCGTATAAATACACACACTAACTTATAATGATACCACTTAAAAAGACATTGTCACTCACAGTCTGATAAAGTAAACCACAGGCAGTAGGAGGGCCGCTATTGATATTTTAGATGGTGAAATTTGAGTTAAAATATATGTTTATAGTTACTATTAATTTTATTGCAACAATAAAGCAAATGTAATGTCAAGAGCCCCTGCTATCTTCACCAGGAAAAATATTTTCGTCAAACTGTAGTATATTATGCATAAAAATTTACTAAAAAGCCTACGCTGCAATATAAAATTCAATTTAAAAGTGAACCAGTCCTCAACTTTCATTCCGGAACACTGTCGTTCGAGTACACTTTAAAGAGCGATTCTTGAATATTTCATCCGCATAAATTCAAAAAATGTATAAGTAAAGTTAAATTCACTACAAAGTATGGAAATCAACTTAAATTGTGGATAAATGCAAATTAATAAGGGTTATTGATCAAACTGTTTGCCAGACTTAACAAAAACTTATTATTGAAATATTTTCTTCCTACTCGTTAATATTAATTTTCGGAAAATTTGTAGAGGTCGTTCATCTTGAAAATCAGTTGACGGCTATAACAAACAAGGCTTAATTAAACAAGCAAATGTGTGCTTTATTTCCTTCCTCAAGTATGATTTTCGTTTACAAAATTTACTTCCTTTTGTCAATTTATTTAATATAAATATCACGTAAATAATATTTATTTATTATAATAACGAATTTCATAGAAACTTTAAGAAAGTAAAATTCCTTAAAATTAAACCAGAAATCGAACTGAAAACAACAACTGGAGGATATAATCACGTTTTTAGTACGTTGCATTGATTTGATTACCTATTATATATATATATATATATATATATATATATATATATATATATACACGGAGGAAATGACGTTCAAGAATTTTCCCACCTATAAATATATATATATATATATATATATGTATATATATATATATATATATAACGTTCTTCAACGTCTTCATATTCCCAATCTTCACTGTTTCCTGTACGATAAGTTTCATTTCTCTGTCGATCCTTTCTCTCTAATTTCTCCTTGGTATTCCATTTCCTCCTTTTTCACGAGGTCTCCAGGTAAGCAATTCCTTAGGAAGTTAATGTCCTAATACCTTTTTTACATGGCTGTACCATCCTAATTGTTTTATTCGGATGTCTTCTGCTATGTTATTTTCGAACATCATTTGAAATATTTTCTAGTCTTACTTTTTCCTAATCCATGTCAGCGGATCTAAGCTTTTTCTGTTTTATATTTCAAATGTCATACTTCACTACTATATACAACAATAATCTATTTTATAGAGTTGTAAGTTCGGTGTTTGTGTGTCTTAGATATTATATGTTTCCTTCCTTGTATGTTCCTCTCTTTTGTTACTTTATCTAGCCTCTCTTCGTCAGTAATTTTTATCCCAACATATTTATAGTTCTCGCATTGTTGAATGACCAGACTATCTTCATATCTTAAGTATTGCTGTCTTTCATCAACAAACATGAAATCTTTTCAAGTTTTCCAGGAGATAATCGTATGTTGGTTTTTCTTTTTGCCCGTTCACCGTTGCAAGGTACATTATCAAGACAACTTAAAACTCTTAAAAGTGCTTTTCTATTCTATTTTTAGCACTTTTCACACAAAGATCTGAAAGACATAATGCACATAATATGCATCAAATTTAATACTCAAATACCTAATGCAAAAGTGAAAGTTATAAATTTAATAAAAGAACTGAATATCGAATTCTATTACTTTTAAAACGTGCACTGGAAGTGAGATACCTGTGCACTTCTTGAATTATTTTTTTTTTCATTCCCTTATCACAACTCCCACTTGTAGGTGTGTTTAATATTTTATATATTATAAATTTCTTACTGACATATCGGTTTAACTACGGGGTGTTGTGCTGTTCAAGGCGTCCAGACTTCAAAATTATTGTTGCAAACTAAATTTTTATGCAGACCATAGCGTTCCCAATATCAAACTAGTTCTATGGTTCACTTTATATACAGTCTTCAGTGTTTCACGGATTGACGCGTTATGGTTTGTTAACCTAAAAGTACTCCTCAAAAGATGTTTCCGGTCGTATGAGAGGCCTTTTTGATATCCGCAAGAACACGTTACACTGATGAATATTTTACGTAGAGTACTAACACAGTTTTCTTGGTTAATAATAGTTTTTGTGTCTTTTGCTTTATTTGAATTTTCATTTATGGGCTGTGGTCTGATGTTTTTATCACTGCCTTCGAGACCTTGCAATATAAAGTCTGGTTTGTCACACCTGCTGAATGTATTTCTAGCTTTCCTTCATAATCGCGACTCACGGTTGGTTTTATAGTTTTAAGTTTATGGTATGAATATATAATCTCCTTGTGATACTACTGTAAACTAAACTATCATTTGGTTCTTTGGAAGGTGTAGATCCTGTGTAGATGACAACAAATCTTGTCTAAACGTAAATTATTGGACAATAGAGCTTATTTATCTAACGCTAACGGTAACCAATGGCCTTTCTCGATAGTAAAAATCTCTACTTTTTACAAAGTAATTTGAACGTTTCTTCTTGCATCACCTAAAATCTAATCAAAAAGTATTTCAAATAGAGTGTAAGAACAAACTGCTCTGGAAGAATGCAATGATACGTGAAAATTCCAATAGTAAAAAGGAGTTAAAATATTCAATAATGTATTCATCCACAAAGTCAGGTCCGTCTACTCTAATAAAATGTAAAAAATATTTATTAAAAATATAGCCTCTCACTCAAATGTTTTCTTCGAATGTACGAAAATATGTTGACAAAAGAACTGTGTTCCCTTTGATTGTACCAGAAATAATTCGTGAAATATGCAATCTTTTTCAGCGGAAATTAAAAATGGTGTTATGGGATTCGTAATCTAAAATCCATTACTTTAAAACATCAGCATTTTTTGGAAAGGAACGGCAGCAAAAGTTCAAGGAGTGTGGATCATTACGTCCTCAAAAATACTGGAGAGCCCTATGAATGTGCTTCATCTGGAGTATCTGTACATGAATAACTGCTTCGCTCAGCGCTTAGCAAGAATCTCGTCAAGTATGTTATGCATGTACAGTGGGGGACAAAATTATTGAAATTCCATCTCGTTATATTTAAATCTAAAACGAAGAGTACCTTGTTCATATTACATGTAATAGATTTCTACGGTTATTATCTGTATGAATGTTGTTTCCGGATGGAAAAAACATTCATAGTACCTTGTTAATTTTACTTCAATGAATGCTAGCAAATTAAACTAGAAATTCTGTATATGATCATTAATACCAATAAAAACTAATTATATCATTAAGATCACATTACTTAGATTAAACATACAATTAAAATTTTTATTAAGAATCTATTGTCAACGGTATTTACAAGGATACACATATATACTATTATAATGTGGATTTTGTATCGCTTTGTCTGATCAAGAAAAAGTGCCCTACATACATAAATAAGTAGCTCCGTCAAGTTTTAAGGTACACTCATCTAATGTCTAACAAAAAGAATGGTTACATATAATTTGCGGTAGCGTACCAAAAGTGTAATTTTATAACAAAACTTATTTTGTAACATAATAAAAATTATTATTTACTAGCTCAATAATCATAAAGACTATTAGAAATGATAGCCATTGAACTAAAAAAGCCAGGTTATTATAAATTTTGTAATAAGATTTATGTCATTACGTAGACTTTCACGGCCACAGCAAATATCTTCAGGTTTTCTGGGAAATAACCATGTATTAGCTTTTGTTTTTGCTAACGTTTCGACTATCGTTGAAGAGAACATTATCAAGACTCTTAGACCTTAAAAGTGCTAAGTGTAGACGGTCTTGTATCTCGGAAAAGTGCTAGGAGTGTCGACCAATTCTAAAAAGTGCTAATTATAGTCTGACATGTAGCTTTCAGTAGTGCGAGTTAAATAATAATATTATACTAAATATAATAGCAACAGACAGCTATCTCCCGGAAAACCTGAAGGAAAGCTAATTATTGTAGGTTTATGTATTTTTCTAATACAAATATTATTATATCCGAATATTTTACATTTCTTTGTTATTTTCTTAAAGTAGACTTGTAGCATTTTTGATTAGAAAGTAGACGCTTGGTTTTTCCAAATATATTATAGTCACTTTTATAAGAAATATGTACTGATATTCGTATGAATAATACAAGAATTGTGGTACACAAATTTCTTTTGAATTCAAGTATATACTGATAAATTAAAACAAAACAATATAACTATTTATACATTATTTACCACGACTAACTAATTCATACATCTTAGACAGTTTAACCGGTTTTTTAATGTTATAACATACATTTCCTTTCTTAGTTTATATATACTGTAAATAAATACAATATAAAGTTTTTTAATCAAGTAACATAAAAGCTGTAGAATCCATATAGCTCCATCCACAAGCTAGACTATAATAAAGGAAAAAGCTTTGGTAATACATATCATATTGATTTTGTACATTTAAATGTTAATTTAATATTCCTTTTCATCCATATACATATAACCAAATTTGTTTGTAGTTGGGGTCACTGATTCACCCGCTATTCACTTCTAACCAAGGTCGATTGTTGGTAATCAATAGAATGATAGTACATGCTATAAACTCCCCCCTTAAACGATCTAAAGCTTGAATCTCTACAAAATAATTTGGTAAATTTTGAGGGAAAAAAACATTGGACTACGCAATATCATTTGCGCTTCCCCATCATTCTAGAAGGACTTGGTCTAGTCCATCTGCAGTCCAAAATAAGAGCATTTAAAACCGTTCTTACAACCTGTTACAAGTATCTTCTTACATCTGATGAATATCCGTGGAAACTATTAGGGAATCATCGACTACGACGATATCGAGGCAACGATACATACATATAAGACTTCTTCTCCATCCCTATGGATAATAATACCCTTCTTCCTGGACTGATATTTTTGCTCTTTGGACACGTGCTGGTTTTGTAAATGTTGGTGACATCGACGGCAACGCATGGATGAACCTGGAATATCTAGATATATCAAGAGAGAAACGATAAGAACTTAATAGTAATCTTCGTTTCTTCAGGCAATACTTTCAATAGAACTTTAGTCTCCAACTAGAAAATATGATATTCCGCTCTGTCCAATATTGGTAATACACCAATTCACTATAGTTAACGTCCAACACAATCCTGAAAAAAACTCTCGGAAGATGAGCAGCCATCTCCAGAAAACTTACAAAAAATAGACCAGCGGAAACAGGATTCATGGTAGGGCGTCGAGGACACTTCGTGACATATCATCGAGGAGTGCACTAGTGCCGAGATAACCTGGTTGTTGGTCAGAGTCTGGTTCATATAGATTCTAAACACAAACATATTTAATGCAGATATATATCGTGGTATTTCTAATAATACCTCTGGAAGCCAATTGTGAAATTTTATTTTGAGCCAGGCTAATACCACAAATTATGACTCACATATTTCTAAAACAAAATAATAATTCATAGCCCCAGGGATCGTCTGGGGGTATTTTTAGCGTTGAGGAGAAATCTCTGGATATACTAGTATGAAACTGTATAAAATATCGATATCGATATAGCTAAACTAACCACAATAACCACACAATACACATATAAACATTACAACAAAAGATGTAAACTAAAACATTTTATAACAAAATACATAATACAAATAGTATACATAAATTGTTTGTAATGAACATTTTAAAAATATAAACATACCCAATGTGGTATTTTTAACCTGTAAAAAAGAATATATGCCATATGGTTGTGGCTCAGCCGGTAAAATCACTATATTGAAAACCTTACAATATCTACGGGTGAAGCTAAGTTTGGATGGGGCTCTAAGGATTTTCATTTCCATTGCTCGCAGACGTCCCATTGTCTTTTTGGAGAAATTATTATAAGATTGTCTCTAAAGAGAAGTTAGCATGTACATCGACTTGATAAATCTTCTAAATCGATCCTTGATCACCTTTCTCGGATAAGGAAGAAGGTACTTAGAGATGTAAAGATCGAACGCGCTGTAGTCAGATGCTTAGCTTGCATGGTAAAACATTATCACATCTCTACTAACCCTCAGGATGTTAATGAAAGGATTTTGGTAGTCAAAGGCTAATCGCAGGGAGGCGTAGTGTTAACTCTTTTGTTATATCTGTTTATTAGATAGATGAGATAGGTAGATAAGATTTATTCGGAATATCAAAGATGTTGAACAATATATACAGCAAAAAATAATAATACAGTTCAATTGAAAAAAAACAAAAAACACATCAAAAATACACAAAAATGTAAAGGTATCAAAAAAAAACACCTAAAAAAGGTACCAAAAAAATTTCACAAAATACAAGAACGCCACCTGCCCAGTCTAAGACGAACCGAAGTACTCACTCAATGAGTAGAATGATTTACCGGAAAGAAAACACTTCAGATCACACATGAATTTTCTTTGTTGTTGAATAGATTTTATCTCCGCAGGAAGTTTATTATAAACGCGAATTTATTGATACAGAAATGACCCGTTGTAATATTTATTTAGTGGCAAAACTGCACGAAGAAATTCTCTACGAAGTGTTTGATAGTCATGCACAGCCGCAACAGCGACCACCACCCCCGCGCTCCACGTACATACAAAGAATAAGATAAAATATATGAACCAAAAATCGTTGGGATCTCCAGTTAGCAAATATATCCCTGCAAGACGTGCGAGGCGGCATCCTCAGTGGCCCTCACTGCCCTCTTCTGCAGTAAAAAAACCTCCGTCAAACACGCGCCGCTACCCCAAAACAAAAGTCCATGTATAGCGATCGAATGAAAATATGCGAAATACACCGATCTTAGGGTATCCCAACTGCAAAGTGGTCTCTGCCGACTCAAAGCAAAAATGGCTCCATTCAACCTCTTCCTCAACCCAAACACGTGATCCGCCCACGAAAGCCCGCCGTCTACAAGAAAACCCAGAAACGGACCAGATGGTGTAGATTTAAGATTTCCATCAATGTGATAAACCACGAAATCACCATCAAACATAGCGTTAGAAAATGTTAATAGCGATGTTTTAGTGACGTTAATCTTTAATGGATTCGATGCAAACCAAGAAACTAGCTCGTCGAGGACAAACGAGACACGGAGTCTTAAATCGCCAACACCCGCAGCCGAAACGCAGGCACAGGTATCGCGGCATCAACATTGGATCGTATATCTTTCATAAAAATGATGAATAGCAGAGAGCCCAAAACGGAACTCTGTGGTACACCATGAACTACCTCGACGGTATCAGAACGCTGTCATTAAACTCAGTGAGCTGATGGCGATTCGATAATTAGCTTTTAAGAAGCTGTAACGCGTTACCTCTTATTCCATAATACTCCAACTTGTCAAGAAGGATCTCGTGGTCGACCAAATCAAAGGCCTTGGAGAGGTCACATCCCAGACCGGCCATCAAAGAACCGCCATTAATACCGTTGTAAATGAAAGAAAACATACTCTCCAGAGCTGGTTGACCTACCCGAACAAAGACCATGCTGCGCGTCGCTGAGTACATTATTAGACTGAAAGAAGCTCATCAATCTAGGCCTAATGCAACCCTCATAAATCTTTGACAAAAGAGGAAGTATAGAGACTGGTCGATAATTAGATGCGTCAGATTTACCAAACTTCTTATAAATAGGAATAATCTTAGAATTTTTTAAAGTGTCCGAAAAAACGCCCAACTCGAAGGAGTTTATTAATACAGATATTGGTTCGGCTATATATTCTATCGATAATTTTATTGTTTTTGTATTAATATCATCCAGACCACATACGGATCTATTTTTCGGTGATGAAATAATATTCCTTACCTCCGCCGCACTTACCGGGGTCAGGAAAATAGAGTTTTGATTACTATCATGACACTTATGCAGCCTTGAAATGAATAGATCGGAGCGAGGTAAAGTTAACAACAGTCGCCGGCATCGAAACGAAATATTCATTCAAAATACCAGAAATTTCCACTAGGCAAGCCATGGGCCGACCGCCAACGATCAACTCCATGGGCAGATCATCATGCTTTTTGCGATTGTGGTCGTCGTTTATAACCCTCCAAGCTGTCTTAGTGACGTTGTTGGAGTGGTTTATAAAAGTGTCCGCATAATGTCTCTTCGCGGCCTTAACAAATCTATTCAAAATTCCAGAGTAGTGAAGATAATAGCATTTCAGATCATCATTCGGACAGATACGTAGCGTATTAAACAAATATCGTTTCCGTCTTAAAGAAACCCTGATGCCTATTGTAATACAGGTCTTTTTAATATGATTAGTGGTTGAAGATTCGCATAGAGGAAAATTAGAATCACCCAAGTCAAGAAAAATCTTACAGAACTGTGAAAGTAATATGCTGGGACACCCGAAACAAACATACGTTGCCAGTCCACAGATTCAACCCCCCCAAGAATGATTATAATTTCGTTTCATATTTGTTTAGTTATCTATTTTAGTTTCAAAAAGTTGCAGATTATGATCGGAGAAATCAATACTTACATTGTCCGTAGTATATGTGATGTCATCGAAATTTATAAATATGTTGTCAATGCATGTGAATGACCACCTCGCAATCCTCGTAGGGGTCTCAATAGTTTGGAAAAAATTGTATGATTGCAACAATGACAGAAAAGATCTAGTTCTGTTAAACTGCTTAAGTGTGTCAATATTGAAATCACCAGAAAGTATTATTTTATTTCTTAAATATCCACGAAGAAATGAATCATGACAGAGCAAAAAGTCTGCAATGTCATATTAGGTAGCTTAACTTCAACTTAAATTATGCATGATACTGTACAAACAGTTTACTGGGACTAATATTGTACCCACCTATAGAGTTTTACAGCTGGTTCATCATATGGCCTTTCAGTCAACCCTGCTAAGATGATGCTTTTTAATTGATTCCTTTTTGGTTTTGGAGTATCGTTAACAAAAAGCCGCCCTGCAAGGAGCAAGTACATAACATTCTATTTATTTTTATATTTTTTTATTAAAATGATGCTATTCGGGTAACTTCTATTTACATGTATTATCAATAAATTAAATTATATCACTAACTGACAAATATAATAGTAAATAATAAACTAAACATTTGTCCATCCAAATTTAGATATACGATTGATAGTCACATGTAGAAGACATATGTTTAATGGTTAAGGTTTACACAGAACTATTTGAGCCTGTAGACCAGTGTTTCCCAATATTTTTCCAGCTGTTGTATTTTTGAAGGAGACAAATTTTCAATACTAATTATTGTAGTAAAAATTATTTTTGGTTCTTTATAGTAATGAAACTTACATTATAACGTATTACTTTACTAAAAAGAGTGTAATAAATGTAAACTTTTTATTTATAATATATATATTTTATTTTACAATAACAAAAATTAAATAAAATCATATAAGAAAAACAGGAAATATCTTTAGAAAATATTTAATGAGATGTTTCTGTTTGATGTTCAATGCACAATTTTTTTATTTGTGGTCTAATTTTAAATAACGCTAACCACAATTCTCTTCCAGTAATGATAATTTTTCTTTTAATTTCATTTAACGCTGGAAACGTCAATTTGCAAAGGTACGATGTGCAAAATTTCGAAATCTACATCTAGGAAGTTCTGAAGCAGGTTCATCCCGATACTGGCATATCTAGTAAAGCTATGTGTATCGTGAACAGTTTTGTGAATGACATCTGTGAACGTATGACTACCCCATCTTGAATTGGTTACTACAAATAGAGATCACGACCACTGACTAATTGGCTCATTTATTATAGGTCCCTTCGTACAATGGCGAGCTACATAATAAAATTATACTACATTTTCTTTCCATTTACATTATTTATTTCTTGTATC
Source organism: Sperchopsis tessellata (assembly GCA_033557685.1). Classification (NCBI taxonomy): domain Eukaryota; kingdom Metazoa; phylum Arthropoda; class Insecta; order Coleoptera; family Hydrophilidae; genus Sperchopsis; species Sperchopsis tessellata. The sequence goes on from JAWQRN010000489.1 coordinate 25,439, forward strand.
ATGTTTTTCGACACACTTTGATCATGTTTGCGATACACTAAATTGTCGCAAGGCTTATGTTGGGAAACACTGCTGTAGACGTTAAGTGGGGGCAACAGGGGACTTGAGACTGAAATTAATGTGTTTATTCTACATCATAATAATTTCCAGGCCCAGTGAGCGGCGTCGAACTGTTCGAAAGGATCTATTATATCTGTAGCTCAACCCATGTTTTCGCATTACAGAAGCAATAACGACCATAGTGGACATGGAGGTGCGGCTCATCTTTTGTTTCTGTACCCACTTTAGTTTTATAGCATGCATTATACTACTTAAATATAATGATATGGTTTAATTTTCAGTAAACTTACTATGCACATATTTAAAAATTCTGCATTTAGGTAGTTTACTAACTTATAAAATAATATTTTAAATTTTAACATATATGAAAAAATATATCTAAGAAGAAAATAAAAATCTGTAGATTGCTTGAATCCCGTTCAAAGAATTTAATATTCTAGTTTACACATATCATATTACTTATTTTTCTGCCGTTAAAATTCCCTCAGGAAATTGAATTTAAAGTAAATCACGGTAATATTATTTCTAAATTGGAAACATCCGGTTTGAATTTATTCTAAGTAAAGATCGCTGTAGTCTCAATAAAATTAAATTTGCTCGCTAGAAAAACCTACCGTTCAGAACAATTTTTCACTATTTTTATAAGATCGTCCTATATTGCGCCAGAGCAAATTAAGAGCTACGTTTGTTCGAGCACGTTTTCTGGATATTTGGTGGGTCCCGCTCAACGTTGGCAACACTGGAAGGACGCAGAACCGATCGATAGCCTGATTACACCACTACGACGCTCGTTCTGCTGCTAGGAAACAGTAGACGACGCCCGGCACCGTCCAACATCCTGTGGGAAGGACGATCTACAGGCGGCTGTGCAGGAATCGGAGCGCCGCTCACTGGGATAGATTGCAAATCCAGCTGGACCAAATTATATTGTTTGCTTTTTTCGCTGTTATATGAATTTAGGTAATATCATAAATCCTTTAGATAATTAAAAATAACGAATTAATTTAAAAATTAGAATTTTAGTGATAGGTCGAAATTTGTTGGTTATATTTTTTGACTCAAAATTTCAAAGTGTTATGAAACAGGGCGCTAGAGAAGGATGTGCCATATTATATTGGCTATATATGTCATAGACAAATATATCTGTGAGATTTACATGGGTTGTAATGGACTAACAAGAAGCTATTAATAATAGGTTTCATTTTATGTTAATGATGCAGTGTTATTAAGTGTGAAGACCGATGAGCTACAATCGACATCAGGCAACATAAATAATGGACTAAAAATAAATGTGTATACACCAAAAGTTTCCGAATTTGAGAGGGAAGAATAATCTATATTCTGCTCTAATTTTAATTGAGTTCTCTATACGCTTCATCATGACTAATCATTACCCATTTTTCACTTTTTTAATCTTTCCGCTAATGCTGTTAAAATTCTTTGCGAATTATTTCGGAAACTGATTGCTGAGAGTTAGAATTGCTGGTGAGTTTTCGAGATATGTAGTGCCACACGGACCTACTTTAGGGCTATTTTGCACACTGTTTATACTAGTCATCTTTATCACTTATCTTAAGCACTACAAATATCATTTATATGCAGATGATCCTCAAGTATATCATTCATTCGTAAGACTGGATACTGCGGCTGGGTGTATCTGGGTATATCTTGAGAGATTTATGCATATACCATCGAGCTATTGCGTAAAAGTTATCTGTTCTAAATCTTTGGTGCCCCTGTTTTTATAAGAAAATAATGCCGTTTTCTTAAGATAGGTTTATCATTTCCAATGTTCTCATAATGAACACATGGAAATATGATGGCTGGTGGAACACATGTTACTGCAATACTAACGAGGGTAATATGTTGCCACGTTAATTCCTTGTTCCCTTGTAGTAGCTGCTCCAATAAGTTTGACCCTTATATCATTAATCACAAGTGACGGTTTGTGAACTGTACATCAATCAGTTTCAACAAGGTTGCACATATGTTTAGGTTATGAAAGGCTAGATGACTACTGGTATCTTAAATATTCTATTTTTGTTTGACTGAGGATACTTAATGTAGTATACTGAAAATTTCATCAACAATTACGACAAAGGTCCTTTACGAAGCCTTTAAAATATAGGAGAGAAGTTTCTCTTCTTGCTCAGTGATTAAGATCTTTTCCATCATTTTGTTGGCTCGTATTTGAAGTCGGTTTTACCAGACAATTCGTGTTTTTGGATGTGCTCACTAAGGGTTAAAAATCACCCTATATTGTCGCTACTTCTTTAAGGGGTCGATGGTGGGTAATTAGTTACTGCTTCCATAACTCCTGCATCTGCTTTTACTCTGTTTCTTTCCATAGTACTCTGCCTATCTAAAAAGAGCATAAAAATAAGTAAAATTGTAGATGAAACATATTTCATGGTAAAACCAGAATAGCAATCTAAGACACAACCAATAACACTTTTGACAAAATAAATTTCCTAACCAATATAATTATTTATTTTCTAATAATTTATTATCTAGATTTCTTACTTAAACAATGCTGTTCAATATTAATGCTTATTTTGTTTTATACTTTTTCTTATACAAACACTTGACTCTTGAAAGAATAAATGAAATTAAAATGGATCCGTGAACAAACAGAGGAAATATTTCCAGTTTCAACATTTAATTTAGCGGCTATGGAAGATATTTACATTTACAAATACACGAGCGGCACTTCGTGAAATAATAACGTTGTACTAATTTGCCAATTGCAGCTTTGGTATTAGTACACAAATATTTAATAACTCTCGCTAACTGCCTACCATATAATATAAGGTCAAAAGAGCGAGGAGTAGAATGCACGGTACACTGTCAAAGAATGCGGGGTGCAGGTTCACTGATGAAGCGGTGGTATTCCGCGAAATGTACGTGTGAGTCACTCGCCCGTGGTTTGAAATGACTTTTGCAGTGCATTCTGTTATTACTATAACGACAGATTCAACTCTGTTAATTCATATAGTCCTCAATATATGTGCCAGGAAGATAGAAATATTTCCAATTTCAACATTAAACAGAGGAAAGGTTTGCCAACATAATTTGTAATTAATAGAGTTACCGCTAGAATGTACAACTCTTTCCCTTATCGATACTAATTGTTGGTATATATGAAATAAATAATCAATATTGTGTATTAAATTTGATATAAAGTATAAAGAAAACTATTTAGAATATGTTTGTGCTGCAACACAAATGGTGGAAGCACAGAAGTGTAAATATATATTTAAATTACCACGGTTCTCAACTTTTAGTAAATTGTCTTTCCGGAATCTCCGCAGTATATTCTTGTTATTTTTGGTCAAACACCGACGCCATTTACTACTTCCTAATTCTAATTGTACTATGTATGTACATATTTATATATATATATATATATATATATATATATATATATATATATATAT